>CALYLW010000125.1:985000-1235000 GCA_944989445.1 Ampullaceana balthica
TCGAATTTTTATCGATTAAAATAAATTAAATCGATTAAATTTTTTAACGATTAATCAAGAAATTAATTGTTAATTTCCGCAGCCCTAGTTTTTGGACTTTAGAAGCAAAACGCAGACAACAGACATGCTGCCGAAGCTGTGGAAGAAATCTAAAATAATCCCAAATCCAGAATAAGGAAATCCAGACGATCACTCTGACATCTATCGGCCAACGTCCCTTACGCCAAGTTTGGGTAGGTCACTAAATGGATGGTGGACGCAAGTTTCGAATGGTATTCGGAAAGAAGCAAAAGAATACCCATGAAACGGTGTGGGTTTTAAAATGGATGCTAAACAAGGGATCAACATATTTTTATTGTCCAGTCAATCACTAAAAACCTCCCGATCTTTAGAGTAGTGTAACAGGTTAGTGTAATCATTTAGTTATCTCTGCTAACATGAATGGCTGGATAGCATCGTTCCTAACGAAGAGGACGATTAACAACTGCAGTGGAGACGCCTTTATCCAGCAAAGCACGCCTCTAATTATGTAGGGATTTGGAAGAAACTACTGAACACATGTTTGCAAGTGCCCGGTTACGGTAAGCGTTTCGGACAGATCGTCCAATATGTGCATAGCATTATCTCTATCGTAATGCCCGCTTGATGAGGCTCGCCATGAAATCTATAAGTTTGTTCATGAGAGTTTAGGCTCGACCTAACAAAAGAGAATGTAACATTTTTAGTGCGTTACTAAAAAAAATAATTTTTAAAAAGTTATATTGAATATGTACATATATATATATATATATTATTCAAACTAAAATTATGCTTTGTTTAGTGAGCTAAGTTAAGTAATAATAAATTTTGATCAAGTGATTTTTTCCAAATATTAATTTTAATTTCGTCTTTAATAATTATAATATTTACCCTAAAATGTCAAACTCTTCAATCAACGTGTCATTTTTCATTTTCGTCCAGGAAGATTCAATGATCCTATCTCGACGGAACCAATCATTGACGTTTGTCCCAGTGCCGTTAAAAATGATGTAGTTCATCTCTGTACCATTGGTGTAGGAGGCCAGCTTAACCTGGAACATGGAGAATTGTAACAAAGCGATTTTATAATTTTATTTAAATTGAACTTGAACTTGAACTATCCCTTAACCCGTTGTTGGGTCGTTGGGGCACAATCGTGAACTGCACACTAACACACGCCATTTGTCACGGTCCTGTGCTGCCCTTTGAGAGTCGCTGAATGACAGGCCGGTCCACTCTTTGATATTGTCCTCCCATCTCTTCTTTTGTCTGCCTCTTTTCCTTCCTCCCTGGAGGAGACCTCCAGTTCTTGTCACGTGTCCGTACCATCGTAATTTCCTCTTCTTAATGGAGGTGAGTAGGTCCTCGTAGGACCTAATTTATTTAAATTAATTTCAGCTAATCATTGTTTTGTTGTTGTTTTGTTGTTGATGTTTTTGTTGTTGTTTTGTTGTTGTTGTTGTTGTTGATATTTTTGTTGTTGTTTTGTTTTTGTTGTTGTTGTTGCTGTTGTTGTTTTTGTTGTTGTTGCTGTTGTTGTTGCTGTTGTTGCTTTTGTGTTGTTTTTGCTGTTGTTGTTGTTGTCCACATCCTTGACATCCCTTGCCCTGCGACGACAATGTCCTTCATGTTGTTGTTGCTTTGTTGTTGTTGCTGTTGTAGTTGTTGTTTTGTTGTTGTAGCTTTGTTGTTGTTGCTTTTTCTGTTGTTGTTTTTGTCGTTGTTGCTGTTGTTGTTGCTGTTGTTGTTGTAGTTGTTGTTTTGTTGTTGTCGCTTGTTTTCCAGACAAGTTTTATTTAAAGAGCGAGACTGGAATCTGTACTTGAAACAGAAAAGAAATGAATTTGACACAGAAAACATTACCTGAGAAATGTCGCTCCAACGGTCCAAAATAAGACTTCTGAAATGTCTCTGACAGAATCCTAATGAATCAAGTCTGTAACAGTGGATGGGCAGGTCTGGTGATACGGGGTGGTCGTCCTTTGAATTGGCCTCCAGCCATCTGTCGTGCACGGATTGGTTCGTGTGTTTCTGTGCTCTCATAACTAGAGTCCAGACACCATGCTTAACTACAGACACTAGACATTGGAACCAGTTTAGGTTAATAATTAATGGGTTTAATTGGAGTAGTAATTTTTTTATTGGTGAAATAAATGTTCCTTCTAACGTACATTCTCTATCATGCGGGAAATCATTCATTTTCAAAGCCAATTAATTATTAATTTTTAAAAATTGTGTTTATTTTTTTTGTGTGTTTATAATATAGATATTTTTATTTGACTATGAGCTTATTCTAATATGCATTTATTTTTATTTTTTGTTCTTCAATTCATTCTTCATACTCTCTTTTATACTCGAATAGAAGGGCGACCAAATAAGCAGAAAAACGATTTCATAATAAATTGGACAAGGTAGCAAGATAAAGAAGCAGCTTTTTTCAACTTGTTACTTTTATTTAACAAATGAATAATTTATGCATGCATTATATATGAAAGTGTTCTTCTTTAGAATACAAACGCACCTCCATAGGGCAAGTAGCCATACATTTCAACCCAAAACCATCTTCTCATTAAATAAACGAGCACTTTGTACAGGTTTTAAGCAAAATTGGGGTATTCGAGGTTTAATGTATATAATTTTAACTATCTTACTGGTCTCATATTTATATAAAGTAGTCCATGAGTCGTCAGCACTCCATCTCACACTGTTGTCATAGATTTTATCACTGTATATCAGACATTGCCTCTTGGACACACTGTAGGTTGCACTGTTACAGGAACTTTTGGAACAATGACTTGCACACATTATTTTTGTGATACCTACATAAATATAAACACTCAATTTCATTTTCATTTTAAACTTCACATAATGGTTTAATTTCAAAATTGTTAGTTTGTTGTTTACAAAACACATTGATTATAAGATATAAGCGTATTTCAGTTAATTTAAAAGGCGTATTTCTTAATAGATCAAAGTAAAAATCAAACTTTGTATATCTTGTATTTGAATTATATAATAGCCTAACACACTAAAACTATTAATTCTTTACAGATGAAACAACATTGGCGGGTCTTTCTGACGTAATTTAAACAAAGGTATGTATCCAGAGGCGTCACTAGGGTTAGCGTCACCCGGGGCGGTAGCTCATGGTGTCACCCCCTCACGACTTACCCCATAGAACTCCTCCGAGTCTTTCAGTGCCAAATATCGGGAACATATATAATTTTACATTTTGGTGTTACCCCTTTTGAGGGTGTCACCCAGGGCGGCCCGCCCCCACCGCACTTCCCTAGTGACGCCACTGTATGTATCTAATATATAAATCTCGTTGGTGTTTTTGTTTGTCTCTTTCATTTTTCGACTGTAAGTTCGGCAAGCACGGAAAAACCATATGACGGACGGTGACCAAATTTGGCAGGACGGTTCCTTTTAACCTGCCGATGGTTTTAGTATAGTTTTTGTAATTGTCCCTTTTGTCTGAAAGCCGTAAACTAAAAAATCATAAAATGTAGAGACAATGAGACAAAAATTAAATTTCATTTCCGTTGAACAACTTTATGCGGACGTTCAAAAGGAGTTACTTTTTGTGCAGTCATTTTTTTCCAATACTTTATTTTGAGCGGTGTGCTTTCAAAAATATTTTATTGTCTAATTACGGTGCGCACATTTTCGCGTGCTCTTCATAAACTGAGCTGTGTCATAATATTATAACATTTATATTTGGTTTGGCTTTTACATAAGCAACATACACTTATAAAATTTAAACTTTGGCTACCGGACTTATAAATAGAGGTAGATAAAACTAAAGAAGGGTACCTGAAAGTGCTTCATTATTTTGTATTGCGAATTGAATATGTTATGTTCATTCACGTCTGTTTTCTATACTGATGACAGCCTAATTCCTCAGTCAATTATCACAAAGTTTCAAAATTCCCACATGTATAGAAGGCATTAATTGTGCTGATTGATACCGTATACATTATTTACCAAAATATAGCACAACTTAAATTAAATTAATATACAGTAATATCACTTTCTCTTATATTAGTTTAATTAGTATAATTTAATCATTCGCTACCGGACTAATGGAAAGACCAAGACCAAAATTAGTACAGATAAACCTGATAATTTAAAGTCATTAGAAATTCTATATCGAATTGAACTCATTCGTGTCCATGGTACCAAAACATTTTTTTCCTTAAAATGGCATATCTCTGTTTCACATAAGATTTTCACTACTAGACACATCTGATAAATTACTTGGCAAATAAAAAATGTAATAACCAGCAACTAATACTGTGGAAAAGGGTTAGCTTAGCACACTCCCGCTACAAAGTGCGGGTATATCTCTTGTAGCTTATATAGTGGGGGTTTTGTTGATTTTTAAATCCCTTATATTAACTTCACCGGCGTCTCTCTCTCTCTCTCTCTCTCTCTCTCTCTCTCTCTCTCTCTCTCTCTCTCTCTCTCTCTCTCTCTCTCTCTCTCTCTCTCCCTCTCTCTCTCTCTCTCTCTCTCTCTCTGTCTGTCTGTCTTGGGCTCGGCGGGCGGAAAAACAGAAGTCAAAAATGACCCACTTCCCATGATCCGATCAAACTGAAATTTGGCACACGGACCCGTCGAACCTAACAATGCATCGTATCAAAATTTCAGATCGATCGAACGTACCATAATTAAATTAATGCATTTTTAGTTTATCCTTATATGAGGTATGTAATTCAAAATTCACTGTTTGTTATTTTTTTTTAAATTCCAGTTCCACGTGAGTTTGAGTTGACGCCGACCGTCGTGGTGACGACGACCGTCGTGCCGACACCCCCTCACATCCCACCCCCATTTATTAAAGACAAGGGACATCACTCAGTGTCAGTCTGTAAATGTTTAAAAATAATCACTACTGTTAGTTATGTCTCATATATAAGGGATTTATAGTCAAAAACTTTGTTTTTACGGGTTTGTTTTATTACGGAATTTTAAAGAATTTATGTAGGAGATTTAAACCAATAAAAAGAAAATTTGATGAAATAAATATTTATTTATTTTCAATAAATGGGTTGTTTGACATAATATTTATATATTATATGAACACTGTGACAAAATTGAATAGATTGTTCATAAAACTTCCACATTGCACGTATATCCGATTTTTGCGAACTTGGTACAACATGAAATGGCTATCTCTGTAAACGGGACTTTGACAAACTAACCTGGATTTGTCAGATTTTGTAGCATGGCTCCACCAGTCAGCTTTAACCCATCTTGCGATCTAAAAACCGTTTCTTTGACATAGCTCGACCAGGCACATGAAATGGTAATAAAAAAATATAAGTTGCCAAACAAATAACAGAAACTCATTATTTTGTCAGGATGCGATCCAGTTGCAGGAAAGCTCGAGTGACTTCCTCATCAATCCACAAAAGATTTCCGCTGGTAGCAGTATTACAAAAACCTTGGGCTACGCATAATGTGGCTGTTCAGCGGGCGGTTTTCGGTATATGATGCTCCAAATAAAATTTCTAAACCACAGCATTTACGGTGGTTGTTTCAGCTTAATTTTACGGATGCTACAACATTTCATTTATTGAAATTTCTGTCATTACTGTTCCCGAGTCGGCTTGGGACCGTTTTGCAACAAGTTTTTCAAATATCTAGGGAATAGTTGAACTATTTGTTTCAATTAATGGTTAGGATTCTGCCGCATCTATAATTAAAGATGTGTTTCCATGAAACCAAAATCTGGGGGAAAATGTCAGCAGCGCTAGCAATTTTTATGTCTTTGTACACAACGCTCTGTTATTGTTAGCGCTGCTCGCCAATCAGTGGCGTAGTGAAGGGGGCACAGGGTACACATGCCATAGGGTGTCAAGGTGCGGGTTCCCAAATAAGGCTTACAAAGTTAAATGACAATAAGTGAACAAGGGTAAGAAATTAATTAAAGAGGGTGTGACATTTTATAGTTGTCCCCACGTTCAAAATATCATGGCTACGCCTCTGTCTCCAATATCAGAAAAAATTACATATGTGCTAACAAATTTGCATGGTGCAGGACAACGAAAGCAATTCGCCACGTCAAGTGAATGTCGAATAATGTCTTTCTTTCAAAAATCGTTTTCTTTTCTCTTGCTTTTATGAAATTGAAAGTTGTTCAACAAAAACTCAAATATTTAGTTTGTTAAAATTCAGAAAAACATGACTTTGTTTGCGTTATAACTGCTGGCGTGAACACTGAATGAAATAAATTAACAGAGCAAACATGTCAAGTTTGTTGTTGTTAAGTGGACCAGGTCGTCAAGGAATGCATATTGTGGGAGCTTAAAGGCTGGCGGAGGATGAGAGTCTGCAAATGGATAGATTGTGAGGTGGGGCAAGGTTGGTGGTGACAGCAAATTGGAGGGGGATAAGGGGGGAAGTTTATAGGAGGGAGTAGCGTCTAGATGTTTATAGATCAATGGGTTTTGTTTGTAAATTTGTAAATTTTGGAGAAGATTTGTGTAAAATATGAAGTAGATATGTGTCCAATGTGTTATATTTATGAATTGCAACTTATGGGTAGGAGAATTTCTCTTTTTTTTTGTTTTTGTGTTTTTTTGTAGTTGTGAAAGAAATATTGAAACGAATACGGCATTTTTTAAAATTAACTCGAAATTTCTATGAATAATATTTTTCAAATATAGAAAATGTGTTGAAATTGAATTTTTTATATAATAAATTTTATTTAATGAAGATTTATTGAATTTACAACCGCACATAACTTTTGAAACGGCAAACTTTTACAATGCGTGCCTTTAAAAAAAAAGTTTTTACAGATTTCTCTATCTCATTTAGAATGACAACATCCGTTCGAAAATGTGCCTGTTCGAAATATTACCGTCGAAAATGTTTACTTACAAACGTTTCTTGACACAGGAATACCCTACTTAAGGATCAATAAAAGTTAAATATTAAAATTTCAACCTTAGGAGGGTCAGCGGCAATGTTCCCTTTAACCTGTGCGGTTGCGCGGCCGTGCAGACATCTGACTGACGCCGCGCAGCAGTTTTAAACTACCGCGCAGTAAATTTTGTAAAATATTGCACATAAATTTATGTTGAGCAACTTTGCACACGAGATTTTTCTCTTTGCACACGGACCAACGAACCTTAGAGGGAACATTGGTGAGCGGTGTGTCGAATTTTTAATATAATCATGGAAATTAAAGGATAAACAGAACCTAACATATTTAGAATTGTCCATTGTTCTCAATGGTGTTAAAAAATTTTGATATCATCAGATGATATATATTATTGCACTTGGGGAAAAAATATTCAAATAAAATAATAATACGGTAGGTTTCTCCAAAAAATCATCATCAGAGATGCAATACCCCTTAAACAATTTTTAACCAAAGATTCTTATGTAGTAAACGACCTTGACCAGCATATGCAAATAATGGGTGACATTAACCAGATACCCAGTAAGGCCTCAGTAAGGGTAACAAAAAGACGGCGTTTCTGGTAATACAGTCTAATTGTCTCAAGGCAAGCTGTCACCCCCCCCACACACACACACAAATAACAAAAAAATAGATTATAGAGGCGTTCAAATTAAAATATTTAAAAAAAAATTGCAATTTGAGTTTAATTTAAATCTTTTTTTTAAATTTTGGAACACACATATTCATATCAAATGGTACATTGTATCAGCAAAGCCTGAACGAAGTAGATGTAAGTCTGGGATTAAACAAATTTAAATCATTATTTTATCAAAAAACTTTAACCTGTGAAAACTATAAGTGGTATAAATAACGGCTCCAATAACCCTAAGCAAAAGTCAGTACTGAAAATTACATGATTTTCATTAATTGAGCTATATTTACATACGTATTTGAAGATACGAATTGAATTTGCAACTAAATAATTAAATCATTAAACATTGAAACACTAGAGAATAGAAGAAACAAGAGTAAAGTAGTAATTATACATAAAGCAATTAATTCTAATTTAGAAACACAACTCAAAGATAACTTAATACAACCCTCAGATAGACATAAGGATAAAAACACCTTTCACCTTTAAGGAAAACAAACACTTTATCAACATTTAAATCTCGAATAAAAAATGAAGGACTAAACACAAACCATAGATACGCATAGGACGCAATAATCTTCTGTATAGAAGGAGCGTCTGTAACAGATAAGATAAGATAAATAGACAATGTATAGAAAAGTAAAACTGAATTATATGATCATTGGTAATACTTAATTAAAAAACCAGTAAACTATAAAAACTTTGACCAGCAACTTACATGAAACTAAAACATATACCTATCAATCTAAACGTTACTATCGTGTTTATTTAATTTACATTTTTTATTCTTAATTTTGATGTTATGTATCAAGCTTTCATTGAATGTGGTAGATTCATGTTATGTTAAGCTTTTTCTAAAGGGTTGTGCAGTGTTGCCTCTACTGTTGTAAAACAGAAAGTGTAAAACTCCGATTTTTAGTCCATCCGGCTTAGGGGCCGTCCATTAAGTACGTCACGCTATTTTTGACCCCCCTCCCCCTGTCACAAACTGTCACAAATCTCGGGACCCCCCCTAAAGTACGTCACACTTTCGAAAAATATTTTTAATTAACACCTAATTAAAATATTTAATTTAATCCTTAAAATACACTTCACTATTAAACTGTAATAAAATATAAAATTTCCATTTAAAAGTGGGGATGTACCGGATTCAAAATTTTGAAATCCGGCCGGAGCTGAAGTTGGCCGGATTTATGAAGTGAAAACCTGCCGGAGCCCAAGCCCGAGCTGATTTTTGAAAATAGCCGGATTCCGGATTTGCGGGAGCTGAAGCCGAAATTCCGTACACCCCCACTTAAAAGAACTATTAGATTATTAAAATGACTTTAATAGTAGAATAGTTAATTGTCAACAGTTGTCACATTTATTGAATGAAACAGTAACTAAATCTAGAACGAATACACATCATTTATCTGCTACCTTTTCATTTACAAGGGGTGAGGTAAGGTTTTTAGATAATCTTCCGATTATGCATTCTATTGACACAGGATAAGAAGTAGATTAACGAAACTTGACTTCAACCGTGATTAAAGAATAAAAAGGAAACAAAACAATTTGACTATAAAAAAAGACTAGATTGACAAATTATGTGACCAACTCTTTTGCTATATTGAATCTGTTTATTATGGTCCTGTAAATTATGTTTCATTCAAAAATATTTACTGGACATCTTCTTACAACGGTGAAGTGAAGTGTTCATCCATACATCAATCTTACACCATCATCGTTTCCTGGAAGGATAAGTTAAGACAGATAAACTCATCCTCATCTAGCCACTCAACAGCCTCTGTATGTGCATTTCCTCTTCTGGCAATAACTGCAATTCTCAGAGGACGGATGCGTTTTATCTGATTTGATTCTTGAACAGTTTGGGTGGGCACATTCTCCTGAGCCCGAGCTCTGTGTTGTCCTGTATGTTTGTTCAACAATGTAAGTGACATACTGTTCAAAGTCGATCAAATAAGCTGGTAATCATATGGTGGTACTTTGAAAACTCCTGTTGATCTTGGCATGTCATTAAATTTGAGAGTTTTTGCTACAAACAAGGAAGGAAATTTATAAGAATCTGCATCTGCTCTTTCTGAAGCTTTGAGTCCATCAATTTTTTGGTTGATTGGGATTGGAGACAGAAGAATTTTGAAGGTAAAACGTTGAAATATGAGCTTCGTGCTTTGTCGCAACATTTTATGTCCTGATATTTCACAAGTGGAGTAAAATGTTGGCTGGTGCGAACATGATTGTCAAACCATTCCTGATCATTCGATATTAGTCCTGCTGCATCAAATTCAGATTTATGAACAACACATTCAGGAGATACGCATTTCATGCTATTTTGACATAAAACTACTTCTAATGTTTCACAAAATGTTTGAAAATTATTTTTAAAAGTATTTAAATTCTTCTAAAAAAATATAAATAAATTAGCAAAATAATAAAAAAAATAATAAATGTGTGACATCACACATTGCCTGACCCCCCTCCTCCCTGTCACAAAGTGTCACACTTTCTTACACCCCCTCACCCCCCTCGGAGCGTGACGTACTTTATGGACGGCCCCTTAGGTGTTTTGTTTTTGTTTATGCTGGTCATTGACATTTTCTTATATGTAACGAAATGGATGTTCATTTCTTTGTTTCTATTATGTTTTGGTTTTTTTGTAATGTTTGCTTGTAACCATTGGTTACCGATTATATCTGATTCAGTTTTTTGTTCCGAAAAATTGTGTGTAATGATTCGTGAAAATGTCTGCAAACTTATTGTGTCTTTGCATGTGTTTCATCTTATTTGTCCTGTCTGCCCTCTTTCCTTTAGTTAAAACTTGTTTTGTGGGTGCGTCTTTTTATTTTTGGGGCAATCTTCTCCAAACAAGTGCACCACTGTATTTATACTTTATTGATAGCTCAGGCTCGATGTTACCTCACGCAATGTTTTACCTCTTCTCATGTTTAGTTTATCTTCTCTTTTTCTATTTTTACTGTATAACTTCGGTTCAATATTTTATGCGGCGTTATAATTTGTAGATTTTTATAAGTTTTGAATAAGTGTTTGCAGCTGATAAAATGTTGTATTGTTGACTCATATTATTCGGATCTATTAGTACTGATTTTGATATTAATTATAAAATAGTGCATTGTTAAATTTCCAAAGATGGGTGTTTTAATAAAACTGGATTATGTATTATACATTGTAATTTGTAAATTAACCTACCTCTTGAATATGCAACTCAATGTTTGAACTATTTTGTTGTAAAAACAACAAGATTTTCTTAAATCTCTGCCCCTGCGTATACATTTTCAAGCTTGCGTGTATTTTTAAATCCTTTATATTAACTCGTGGTGTCTGGTTACTTGGTTGAACCCTTGATTGCTTGTCGGTCGCCAAAACTTTGGATCGATTTTTAACCCCCTTCCTCGTAAGCTAGCGAGCTCAAATTTAGCAGGCAGTTTGGTGGCGATTTTAAAAACTATGTACCAAAATTTCAGATCGATCGCATGTACTGTAATTAAATTATTGAATTTTTAGATTATTTTATTTATTCCTATGTATCATGTTATTTTTTGAGATAGAGTGTCGCGGTGCGTATTATATTGAACAACCTTTCTGTCGCGCAATAAGGTGCGTATTTTATTGACAGCACTTTTTATAAACATTTTCCTGATCGGTGCGCATTATATTAAACACGTTTTACGAGACATAACTACAATTTTGTATTTTTGGATGGTCTTGCGCTGCGTATTATTATGAACATTCTTTTAGTTACGTCTGGTACATAAAAGATTTATAGTGAAAAACTTGGTTTTTTACGTTTTTTTAAAATTTTGTTAAATCCTTTATATTAACTCGTGGTGTCTGAGCCCTTGCTTGTTTGTCGAAAAAACTTTGGATCAATTTTAAACCCACTTCCTCGTAAGCTAGCGAGCTGAAATTGTGCAGGCAGTTTGGTGCCAATGATAAAAACGATGTATCAAAATTTCAGATCAATCGCATGTACTGTCATTAAATTATTGAATTTTTATATTAATTTATTTATTTCTATGTATCATGTTATTTTTTGAAATAGAATGTCGCGGTGCGCATTATATTTAACAACCTTTCTGTCGCGCAATAAGGTGCATATTTTATTGACAACACGTTTTATAAACATATTCCTGATCGGTGCGCATTATATTAAACATGTTTGACGACACATAACTACCATTTTTGGATGGTCTTGCGCTGCGTATTATAATAAAGATTGTTTTAGTTATGTCTCGTTCGTAAAAGATTTATAGCAGTGTTGTCCAACCGGTGTACCGCGGCACACTGGTGTGCCGCGAGAAAATTTGTGTTTGCCGCAAAAGATTTTTAAAAAAACCATAAATTGCTAGTCTATTCGAATCTTCAAGTTTTGAAAAAAAATATCCTTAACCGAAAAAGAATTGAATAAAAACGTTTCATGTTTGTATTGTTCTGGTTGTGAGAATCTCTTGAAAGCTACACAATTTCTCTCCTCCATTGGGAATAAATATCTGTTGTAAGTAAATAAAAACCCTTTCCTGCTGTTCACTTTTTTAAAAACTTTTAATTACAGACGGCTATGGATAATTTGTTGAAGAGAAGCCAGAAGGATTCCAGCAAGCATCAAAATGGAGAGAGAGCTGCGAAATCCAAGAAGAATGTTACCAAACGGAAATATCACAAGGAATATCTTGAGTATGGTTTCATACAATGTGCAAATGATCCTTCTTTTCCGTTTTGTCTTAATTGTAACATGGCATTGTCCAACGAGTCCATGAACCCCAGTAAACTGACGCGGCATCTGAACTCAAATCATCCAGGTTTTGAAAGACAAGCCGAAAAGTTATTTCGCATCCATTCGGTCCAACTTAGAGCAGCAATAAAAAATAATGAAGAAATGTTCCTCAATTCCTGTCAAAGCTCAGTTAGCAAGCTATAAAATTGCGAATCTTTTGGTCAAACAAAAGAAATCTCATTTGGACGTTGAGACAATCATATTGCCGTCTTTACGAATCGCAGTTGAGACTATGGAGTTGGGACCCGACGCTGTTGAAAAAAAAATAAGATTCCATTGTCTCACCAGACGATGGAAAGTCGGATTGCTGACCTTTCGACAGATTTTGGACAATCAAATTAAATAGCATTTTGCGGAAGCGGACGACATCCAAAAGCTCTGGGCAATGCAAATCGATGAAAGTACTGACATCATCGGAAAGGCGCAACTGCTCGCATACGTAAGATTACGAAAGATCAATGTATTCAGAACCATTTCCTGTTTTGCGATGATTTGAAAGAAACCACGACAGGAGCCGACATTTTTTAGCTTGTTAACAAAAATGTTTCTTCGCGAGGATTACGGTGTAAGAACTGTGTGAGCGTATGTACTGACGGAGCATCATCAATGCAAGGTCTAAGGAATGGATTCGTGGCTCACGTGTGCAGTCTTAATGAACATGTCAAAATTGTGCACTGCATGATTCATAGCGAGGTTTTGGTATCAAAATCATTACCAGAATCGCTTGGCGTTACTATGAACCAGGTCATCAGAATTGTGAATTACATCAAGTCTAGCTCTCTTCGTTCAAGATTATTTGCATCGTTGTGCGAGGCGATGGAATCGGATTATAAGTTCTTGTTGTACCACACCGACTTGCTTGCGTCGTATTTTTGCGAACAGAAATTTTGTCATTTATTGAGGTTGAAAGCGAAGAATTCAAATTTATTGAAGATAACATCTGGTGGCTTAAAGTTACTTTCCTGAACGATTTATTTGAAAAATTGAATAAACCTCAATTTGAGTCTACAAGGAGCGAAAGAGAACATCATTACAATTAGCTGCAAACTACAAGCTTTCAAAGAAAAACTAGATGTCTGGATTAAAAATGCTGAGAACAAAAAATTTGACTTCCTGCCAGGCGTCAATGCGTCATCGATCAAGGATCAACTATCAGCTGAGATCCACAAAACATTCCAAAATCTTCAAGCATCTTTTTTGAAGTACTTCCCATCGCTCGAAACGCAGCAATATGAGTGGGTTTTGAACCCATTCGTCGTTCAAGATATTTCTGTTTGTGTCGATGATTGAACAAGAAAATTTGATCGACATCAGAAACGATATGATCCATAAAAATGAGTTTGCAGAAAAAGAGCTCACAGCTTTCTGTATGGCCCTCCGACATGAATTCCCTCAACTGGCTAAAAGTGCAATCGAATTATTACTACCTTTTGGATCTTCATATCTCTGCGAACTTTGTTTTTCTGCCCTGACAGAAATCAAATACAAAAAACGTGAAAGACTGCAGGTGATAGACAGAGAAATGAGAGTTTGCTTATCCAGCAATGAGCCGCGTTTTGAGCTCATCTGATCCAAAGAAAACGCTCAAGTTTCTCGTTAATTATGAAACATCTTTTGAATAAACACTGATTTCTTGTCTTTTTGTGTGGTGTGCCGCGCAATTTTTTTACCAGTTTAGTGTGCCGTGAACGATTTTCGGTTGGACAACACTGATTTATAGTAAAAAAATTGGTTTTTAAGTTTTTAAAAAAATTCTTGTCCATAATAATAAGCACCATTCTTTCTTCAGCTGCTCTTCTCATTGCGTGGTATTTCCCATCTATCAGGTGTCTTTACTTTTCCAAAATATTTAAAGCTCGCTACGTTAAATTAACAGTTTTCTATGACTAAAGCTTTTGTATACATGTGGTTGAAGCCATCAAAACAAACGTTTGGAGCTCCACTTACAGCTTAGGATATCTGCCCCATCTAACAACAATAGCATCAATAATTTGAGCTGAACAAGGCAAAGGGATCCGTAAATTCTCCCTCAAAAGCAAAACTACTGAATGTTGGTAAATAAGACAAGAAAAAAAATGATGTAAATGTTCTTTATAATAAATAGACTCCAGAGTCGATCCATGCAGGTATCAACTTTTACTAGGACTAAAAGTTTACCCCTAAAATTTGAAGACGTTTAGTTTGTTTTTGGCTAGGGTCATGGTGACCCGACGGGAACTGAAAAATGCATTCTCTAGTTCCATAACGAGTTGACGTCAGTCTTGGCTGGGCTATTTCCATCAACTATGAAAACTCGAATGTTTTGGCTGGAAACGCCTGACATGTAAATAGAAAGTGTGGTGCCTCATGGGAATAAAATGTCTGAACAAATCCTACAAAAGATAGATTGGTGTGATGCGTGTTATTTAAAAAAAACTTTATATTTATATGGAGTGATTAGTGATTAGACAAAGCAAATATAATGGCAGATAAATTATTTACATATTTATATTCTGACAGATGAAGACCGCTGATGTTATTCTCTATTGTAAACCAAGGATGAACCAAATTTACAATGACTACTATTCAATTTTGACCAAGGATTGCTTTGAAAGTTACGCAAATGTAAAATAACTCTGAAATTAAACTTTAATGGTACTTTGTAAAAAAATGTTTAACAATTTTTAAAGCTAAAGAAAATAAAATCCCATATAATACATTCGTTAACTACTTTCAGAGTTAAGGAATTTTGACTTGTCACAAACAGAACACGTTCAATTAATAATCAATCAATTTGTTTGGTACCAAACTAAAGTAGCGTTTTGTTAAGTACATTTTTAAATATTTATTTCCATACATGCATTCTATTAGCATCAAAAACATAGTAATATATTCAAAAATACTTTTTAGCACATTTTATTGTTAATCAATGGACTGGACAACTTAACAAAGACTGCCATCACGTCTGCAAACTTATATTCTGGAAAGAGAAATTGTAAACATTCCAATGTAATTCTGTTTAATCTGACGTATATGACTAGTAGCTATGTCCATTTAATCAACTTCAAATTTAACATAACTACCATCAGTTTTTCCACCAGTAATTTGAAAATAAAATGCTTTATAGCAGTGATGGCGAACCTTTCTGCGGCCGCGTGCCCAAAATTCAATCAAAACCCACTTATTTAAAGCCAAGTACCAACACAAAGTTCCAGCAAAGTGATTTAATTAAGGAATTAATATTCTAGTTGTGTGCCGCACGATGAGGCTCTGCGTGCCGACTGTGGCACGCGTGCCATAGGTTCACCATCACTGCTATATAGCATGGAGGCTTTTAATGGGACATTTTTCTTCTTGTAAATTGAAAATATAAAATCTTCATTATTTAAAAATATCTTTCATTTTTTTTAAAACACAATTTTAAACATTTAAATAAATATGTATATTTTATCCCGATATATCTCGGAGCAGCCAATTCAAAAAGTACCCATATTATTAAACTTAAAGTAAAGCATTAAAAACATCTATTAACCCATTAACTGCTAACTTTTATTTTAGAGTATTTTGTTTTATTATTATAGGATGCCATCGGTATAAAAATGAAAAAAAAATGTATTTTGAATCAAGATATCTTTTATTTTTACCAAAATTTCACCATTTCGAGCCATTTACTTCTGAGGGTCATAACACATGCTACCTATTTTCATGCCATATATGACAACACTTAACACTCAGTCAAACATTACATTTGTAGCATTCGTCTTACACATTGCACACTTCCTTTGCTTGTCCATTTGTGTGCGTTCAATGAAGTGACCAGTTCCAGAGGTTATTAGGTATACAAAACACGACTCATCGCTAGTTGGGACAAATATGTCCTCGAGACTTTTTGTTTAAAATCAGATAATGGCGGTGAGATCAAAGGGAGGTTGACCGTTGAAAAGAACGAGGGAGCCTACTCATTACGTAAGGAGACGGATGAAACATCGAGGCGTTCTGTTAGGGGTAAACCACAACGAACTCTTGGTTACTAGTTACCCTTTTACGTTTAGATAATATTTTTATTTAATCAAGATAAGGAACATCAAAAACATTAGACTTCCAACTGAACGACCGCAATGGTCACGGGAGTGATGATGATGATGATGATTCTGGGAGCTCAATTAGCAACCTCCCAAAGATTTTATTACAGCCGTCAACTGGCGTATCCAAACCAGTAGCTTCGGGTAGATGAGGCTCGTAAACCGTGGTCTGTAGCTCATCTAGGAGGGGGGGAACTCTCTCCAAACTTGTGTCGGAAAGGCAAAGGTAGTAAACCCCGACAAAAAATTAGGAAATGGTTCTCTCAATGCGGTCTATATTTTGTAATCAATTGAATTCAGGCAGCTTCTGCTACCCCAATGGTACACTAGTCGCTCACTTGGACCCACCAATGGCGTGGAGAGGGTGAAGCTGCTGTTTGGGTAGCAGCTGGTTCTCCATACTATTCCGCCAAGCCTTTATCTTTAGTCGAGACAACACTCCAGCATTTTGGAATGGTACCATTCATCAACGGCAATTCTAATTAAAGGGAAATAACAAATTATTCTCCTGCACTTGTACATTTCAATTTTCAATTCATCATAATAAATCCCACCCACGTGTCTGTTATAATATATATACTTTGTGATCACTTTGGGTTGGTGGACATCTCTCTTTTGCTTGTCTTGCGCCATCGCTTCACCCGTGAGAAAGGATAAATAGGTTAATGGTTGCTTAGTAGCTTTATACAACTGTTTTCATTTCAAATAACACCCATGTTGTCATCAATATATTCGTGCTGATACTTCATCTATTACTTCTGGAGAAAGTTCTATACTATCTATAGGACCACTGTCATCATCTTCAACAGAACCGAGAAAGGTATCGTCATTTATTATATCAATTTCTTTCAAAGAAAGAACAATGTGTCACGCCATTTCCTGGGAATGAAATTACTATATACCTCGTACAATTCAAGTCAATATCAGTTGTAAGCCCCACATGTGGATCGAGATATGCGGGTCTACTGTACTCATCAAACTTATACAATTCATTTCAATGCGTGTTAATACAGTACTAAACAATTACAAATTATCACAACTAACCACCAAGAATGAAAAGAAGCCTCTTGAATAAACAATTATTCTGTTGTAATAACACTAATAACAGGCGTTCCACTAACAAAAGTAAACTAGCTGACACGACCGGTAAAATGATTCATTCTTTGCAGACAGCTAACCATGTGCACGAGTTAAAATTAGTATGCATAGCACAGGTACAATTCTGATTAGTCATATGCATATCATTGTTTCCTAATTTGATAACAGATGTCGCCACAAGACGATTTACATTTCATGATCTCCAAAGTTTGGATCATGGCAGTGCATGGGTTAATACAGATTTATACTAAAAATTAATTAAGGCTGACATGAAAATATGAGGCAACTCAATTTTTACAGTACATATTCAACAATTATGTTTAGAATGTTAAATTAATAGACCATGTTTTAACTTTCCTAATGAAATATAAATTTTATCTTTTTAAAAATTTGTTAACACACATTAAAACAATATAATTAACTTAGCATTGTTAAATTTTGCTATCAGCTCTTCTGGTTTTTACCTAGGAAATGGTCAAGAGATTTTTGCTGAAGTGAAAACCCACATAAAAGGTCATTACCAATGGGTGTCATTTGTATTTTGGCCATCCGGTCTAATGGCGAGTACATGATCTGTGGGAAATTGACAGTAGACAGGGGCCAATGGTCCTTACACATGTCGTTGTTGGTATCGATAATTTCAAAGTACGTTAGATCTTGGTCACAGCCGCCATATTTGTTAAAGACAAATCTTCTTTTTTGTTGACATTTCATCTTTCCTATAAATATGTTGAAGGCAAGTATTCGAAATTTAAATAAATAAAAAATTATTCAAACTTTTTTCACCGTTGGATAGGAACCATACGGAACGATGGTCCTTTTGTTATCGAATTACCTTATCATGAATACTCATTAAATAACAATACTATTTACCCTCTAATTTCGTATTCCTCAATCGACGTGTTATTTTTCATTGACTTCCAGGAAGATTCAATGATCCTATCTCGACGGAACCAATCACTGGCGTTTGTCCCAGTGTCGCTAAAAATGATGTAGTTCATCTCTGTACCATTTGTGTACGAGTCCAATTTAACCTGGAACATGGAGAATAATAACAAAGTTATTTTACAATCGAATTTGAAAATAATTTATCCTAATTATTTTAAATAAAGACACAGAAAAATATTGTGTCCCGTGTCTCTAGTTTGTTCGATTAGTTTTATGTTAAGAGGGAGACTCGAATCTGTACTTGAAACACAAAATAAATAAATTCGACACGGGAGATATTACCTGAGAAATGTTGCTCCATTGGTCCAAAATGAAACTTCGGAAAAGTCTTGGACAGAATCCGAAAGTATCAAGTCTGTAACAGTGGATGGGCAGGTATGGTGACACGGGGTGGTCGTCCTTTGAATTGGCCTCCAGCCATCTGTCGTGAACGGATTGGTTCGTGTGTTTCTGTGCTCTCATAACCAGAGTCTAGACATCGTGCTTAACTACAGACACTAGACATTGAACCCAGTTCAAGTTAATAACTATTTTAAAATCGAATAATTTATGCATGCATATTACTTTTTTCACTTATATTACAAACCCGCCTCCATAGGCTTAGTAGCCACACAACTCAACCAAAGACCATCGTCTCATTAAATAAATTTGCTCTTTCATAAGGTGCAAGCAAAATTAAGGTTTACAAGGTTTCGTGTATATAATTTTAACGATCTTACTGGTCTCAACTTTATATAAAGCAGTCCATGCGTTGTCAGCAATCCATCTCACGGTGTTGTCATAGATTTTATCACTTTATATCAGACATTGGCTTTTGGCAAAACTGTATGTTGCACTATTACAGGAACGTTTGGAACAAAGACTTGCACACATTATTTGTTTGACATCTACAAGATTATAAAAACTCAATTTTATGTTAATTTCAACTTTACAAAATGGTTTAATAGCTGTTTGTTGCCTACAAAACATATTGATATTATATATGCTTATTTCACTTAATCTAAAAGACGTATTTCCTGCGGCGGATTAAAGGGGGGGGGTCAAACGGGCTCAAGCCAGGGGCTGCCAATGATTTAAGGGCCCCACAACTTATTAATTTGTATAATAAAGGTGGGCAAATGTTTGCATGAAGCCCTGAAAATATCATAAATTAATTAACAAAATCTCATCCATTTATCACAAGAAAATGTCAGAGAGTGTGAAAAAAATAGATAAAAGAAATATTAATCTAAATTTAAGATGAAATCTAAATTTAAGATATATATGTTACATTTGAATTATATAATAACTTTAAATACTTTATCTATTAGTACTGGGCATAGGAAACGAAATTAACTGCGTTTCTGACATACTTTAAACAAAGGTATTTATAGCAAATAAAGTTGTTTGTTTCTTTTTTGACTGTATTTTAAATGAATTTATGTAACATTTATGAACAATATAAAAACTAATTGAAAGAAAATTTGAAGTAATAAATTATTTATTTATTGAAATAATTCGATTGTGTGACATAATATTTAAACTAACAGCGTAACATAATTGAATAAATGTTCAGACAAATTAAGCTCTGTATTTAACGTTGATCAGTTTATTAGTGAACTTTGAAAAATATTTTAAGGTTTTTTAAATGCTATAGTCTTTAACAGTACTTATCAAACTTTTTAGTAGAGCGGACATGCAGGAATTTTTCCATTGCTTCAGGGACCAGTGGACTATTTAACTTCTACTGACATTGTACAGAAATGTAATGTATTTTACTTGTTTCATTTTATGTGCTTTTATCGAAAAATCGACATATTCTATAGGGTTATTATCATCGATTACTAATAGAGGATTAGAATTTATTATTATATATTTAGTCGTTATTCATAATTTCTGCACACCGACGTCGGATGGCCAACGGACCAGCTCCGGTCTGCGGACCACCAATTTGAGAAGCACTGGTCTATATGATTCATTCGGTTATCTGGCAGTTCTAAAAAGATTATAACTATGAAACTAAAAATCTAAAGTTTTTACAGGATTAACTTTGATTTGTATTACTTCACTATTATATTTTTTTTTAAAAACAATATACAAGTGTAAAATGCATATACTTGGCGTACTTATTTTAATTTTAGCTTTTAATTTTGCAACAACGAAAGAGGCACAAAAGATAATTAGACTTTAAAAGAAAAAAAAACGATACCGATAGAAACATGCCGTCGCAAAAATAATATTTGTGGCAAGTAGGTTCAAGAATCATTGCCTTTAGACCTAATTCAGCTTCGTTTTCTAGAATTTAATGCCTATCTCATTAAACGAGATATCGACAAACTAACCTGGATTAGTAAGATTCTGTAGCATGGTTCCATCTGTTAGCTTAAGTCCGTCCTGCGATCTAAAAACCGTTTCTTTTACATAGCTCGACCCGGCACATGAAATGGTAATAAAGAAATATATATTTCCGAAAAAATTACAGAAACCCATTATTTTATCAGCATTAGTTCCAGTTGCTCTAGAGATCAGGTGGCGTCTTCATCTAACGGTTTCCGCTGGCAGAAATATAACATAACCCTTGTGTTATAATATAGTATTGTATAGTGTGGCTTGACCAGCGTTCGGTTTTGGAGGTTCAATTTTTCTTTACTTTGCGCATACTCAAATCGGCAATCGTTCATTAAATAGAATTTATGTTGTTAAGTACCGTTCCTGAGTCGGTTTGGAACTATTTACCGCACATTTTACAATTCTTTAGGTAATATAGGAATTACTATTGTTTCAATTAAGACTTATTGGTAGGGGTTCTGCCGTATCTAAACCTAAACCTAATTAAAAATTTGTTTCCATGAAGCCAACCAGTTGACAAAATTTGTCAGGAGCGGTAACAACTCTTATGTCTTTGTACACAACGCTCTGTTAATATTAGCGCTGCTCGCCAATCAGTGGCGTAGTGATTGTGGGGGAATGGGGTACTTATTGCCGAGGGCGCCAAGGTACAAGGCGCCTAAATGTTGATTACTATGTCACATTTCAATAAAAGAATAAGGGTAAGAAATTATTTTAAAAAGGGGGTGACAATTTATAGTTGTCGCCGGGCGAAAACTATCCCTGCTACGCCTCTGTCGCAAAGTACCAGTAAAATTACATATGCGCTACAAATTTGCATTGTGCAGACAACTTAAGCATTCACCATGGCAAGTGTATGTCAAATAATGTCATCTTTACATAATTCGTTTTCTTTTTACTTTTTTTTTAGTATGGCATTGAATACTCTTTACAAAATGTCAAATATTTACTTAGTTAATTTTCGGAGAAATGTAAATTTTTAGACGTGTAACATGCTGGTGTGGGCACTGAAAGAAATAAATTAATAGAGCAAACATGTCAAATTAATTGTTGATAAATGGACCAATTCAGGCGGTTAAGGAATGAGTAGAATCGTAGCAAATAGTATGGCGGAAGGTGAGATTCCTTGAAGGGCTTGATTGTGAGTTGGGGCAAGTTTGGTGGTGAGATCAAATTCGAATGGAATTGGGGTTGTCATTTCTAAAACAGGAAAACGTCATAGCTTAATGAGTAATGTTCTATTTTAGATTAAATTTTAGCGGAATAATGTTTTACAGCTACAGCATAAATAAAGTCGAATCACTATGTTCTCAAAACTGTTAGCACAGTAAAATTACGAAACTGTTTTTCCCTTTTCAAGTCCAACAAGCTGTCTTAAGTTAACGAAGAATTAACAAATAGCTGATAAGATACTTCCTTCTCAATATACCTACATTTACATTTTGACTCGTATCTTTAATTAATTTTTTCTGAAATTCGTCCATAAAAAAGAACCCGTATAACCGTATAGTTTTATTTATAGATTTCCGCCATATTAAGACATGGGCTATAGTGTGGAATTTTATTGGAGGGAGTAGCGTCTATATGTTTATTAGTGATGGTTCAATGTAATAATTCGTTTGTAAATATGTTGGAGTAGATATGTGTAAATGTATCATATTCATGAATTGCAGCTCAGAATGGTTTGGAGAGTTTCTGGGTGTTGGTGAAAGAAATATTTATAATGGCGGAGGATTACTAAAAACACAAATTATCTAGATATTTCCATGAATTATATTTTTCGAATACATTTTTCATCTTTCATCGTTAGAAAAATTAGATCCAATTGAAATTGTTTGAGATTACTTTTATTTATTGTACTCAACTTTACTCGACTTTTAAAATGGCTAACTGTTGCAATATATGCATTTGCTGATTTTCTATCTCATTAAGAAATGTCCATCAGATTTCTTATCAAATTGTGCCTGTTCGAAATAAGTAAGTAAGTAAGTCCCATAACCAGTAGGTCTTAGGGGATCCCTAATGTTTCCATTAGAGCTTACTCGGGGCTTGTATATACCTGGCGGGTGCCCCAATTACCTTCAAGGGGTCAGCGGAGGATTTTCTTAGCGTATCATTTATAGTGTGGCTTTGCGTGGGCTCGATTCCACGCCCCTCAGCTTTGTGAGGCGAGCGCACTACCGACTTCGCTATCCAGCCGTTCGAAATATTACTGTCAAATAAAAATATTTTTTCCTACAATCGTTTCTTTCCTTGACATAGGAATATCATACTCAAGGATCAATAAAAGTTAAATATTAAAAGTTCAACCATATCTTAGTGCTGCCCCAAAATTATACACAAATTCATATGATAAACAGAACCAAACATATTTAGAATAGTCCAATGTCATTAGTAATGTTAAAGATTTTTGGATATCATCTGTTCATAAATATTTCTCTCGAGAAGAAAAAACTGATTTCAAATAAAATAATAATTCGGTAGTTGATACCTAAAAATCATCATTAGAGATGTTATAACACTGACATAAAATTCCAGCAAAGATGTTTATGTAGTGAACGACCGTCACCAGCATGTGCATATAATGAGTGACATAAACCAGATACCCCGAAAGGGTAACAAAAAGAGGGCGTCCCTGCGGTCAGGCAGTGTAATTCTCTCAGTGCATTCAGTTTTAAAAAAAACATATTAAAACAGATTATAAAACCGTTTAAATATCAATTTCTTTAAATTATAATCTTCGGTTTGATTGAAATAAGTTTTTTTTTAAGTTGGGAATACACCTGTTCTTATAAATTGAATGTTTGTATCAGCTAAGCCCAAAAAAAGAACATTTAAGAATGGGATAAGAAAATTTGAATCACTTTACCCATCTAAACTTTACTATAATTTTAATATTATTTAAATTCTTAATTTTTGCGTTATTAAGTATAACGCTTTCAATGAAAAGGTACTTTCATGTCGTGGTAAACTTTTCCTAAAGGGTTGTGTGGTATTAGCTCTACTGTTGTAAAACAGAAAGTGTAAAGCTAGTCCTTTTTTGGTGATCGTTGTCATTTTGATATCTGTAACTAAATGGATGTTAATTTCTTTGGTCTAATTATGTTGTTGTAATCTTTTCTGCTGATCCTGTACATCAGATTCAGTTTGTTGCTCCAAAAAACTGTGTTTAATAATTTGTGAAAATGTCTACAATATCGTTTGTGTCCGTCCATCTGTGTCTATTATTTTTTCCTGATTTTTAAAAATTGAGTTGTGGGTGTGTCTTTTTATTTTTGGGCAATCTGCTCCAAACATGTGCACTATTGTATTTATGATGTAGTATTATTTCTACTTCCTCTTCTGATATGCATATGTTTTGTTTCTCTTCTTTTTTTCTGTGCTGTCTGTGTAACTTTGGTGCAATATTTTATGTGCTGTCTGTGAAACTTTGGTGCAATATTTTATGTGCTGTCTGTGTAACTTTGGTGCAATATTTTATTTTTATGTGCTGTCTGTGTAACTTTGGTGCAATATTTTATGTGCTGTCTGTGTAACTTTGGTGCAATATTTTATGTGCTGTCTGTGTAACATTGGTGCAATAGTTCATGTGCTGTCTGTGTAACTTAAGTGCAATATTTTATGTGCTGTCTGTGTAACTTAAGTGCTGTATTTTCTGTTTAGTCTGTTTAACTTAAGTGCAATATTTTATGCAAGCGTTTTTAATTGTAGATTTTATCAGTGGTGTCATATGTTTGAGGCTGGTGAAATGCTGTAATGTTGACTCATATTTATTATGATCTATGTGAAATTTCTAAAGATGTGTTAATGATATTGGATGTTATTTCATGTATTGAAATATTTACAGCTTTGTGATCTCATGTACAATTTTATGCCTCTAAAATGTGTTTTGAAGCATTGATTCTGTCTGGCTTCGAAAGGTATTTTCTTGTCCGTAATAATAAGCACGACCGTTCTTTCTCTACCTATCTGTCTCCATGTGTGTTATTTCCCGTATATCAGATGTCTTGACTATTCTAAACTCTTTAAATCTCGCTAAGCTAAATTAACTGTTTTTCTATGACTAAAGCTTTTGTTTACATGTAGGCATCAAGTTCTGTGTTTATGTTATTCTCCTGGAAAAAATAATTAATTGATGCTGTGTTTTGTTCTCTACTAGGCTAATTATGTGTTTTTCTTTATTTATATCCACACGTCTTGATTAATGTTGAGTGAGAAATGGGGACTGTTTTTCATGAGCTCTCAAGTTTTTTTATGTGACGTCATGTAAATTTGTGTATGTAAAGAATGACTTGGAATTTTGTGAAAAGGTAACATTCAATTAAATGAAATATTTTATTTTAATTGCGTTTTTTGTTACCACTGGGTCGAAACGGACAACAATCTAATGCGTTATATCGGGACGAAAATCACAACACTAAAAAAAAATTAACAATCATTTACTCTGTATTTGTATTTATTATGATCAATGGTGTTTATATACATTTAAAAATTACACAAGCTTTTAATTTTTTTTAAAAAAAGTTTTAATTATAAAAAAAATATTCATTTTTGTATTTCCTTTACATTTTAAATACGAAATGTTACAAAAATGGCCATGACGTCTGCAAGTTTGTATTCTGAAATAGAAGATGATATCATTGCAGACATTGTGCAAAAACTAATGAGAAACATTTTAAAAACTTTGTGTCGCAAGTGGATAAAATAGGTATTTTTTCTAACTAACTTTAATTTTAGAATAATCATTTAAACTTTATGACCTGAAAGGTAACTTATAGATACGGTGGAAAATGGTTATTGAATGTAACCATATTGAGTGTGCCGAGCACAAGAGAAAGTATAGGCAAAAAGCCTTAGTTAGAGAACAAAAATAAAAAGAATTACGAGGATAAACTAAACCGTAGCTGCAGTATTACGTCCAAGAAGACAACAACAAGAAAGCGTTATAGACAGGGTGGAATAAAGAAATAAATGTAAACATTTACGCTATTTTATCATCTATCTCTATTGGAATCAATTAGGTGTTTTAGCGAATATTGAAGCTCTCCCTAATGTTTAAGTTTTTTTAAAAGCATGAATGCACTTCCGGGTTATAAAAGTAGAGAACACAGTAAATCAGCAGGAACTGCTCATTCCTAATATAGACCATCTGGTAATGGAACAATCTTACAAAAACAACAAACACAAAAACAACTTAACAAATAAATATCTACTGCCACACTTCTCCTACTAAAATACAGTTCAATATTATAATTATACCAACGATGATTATCGACTAGTGAAGCATCCTCGTAATTCCCCATGAAAATCTCAAATACCTTAACATATTAAATGGGAGCCAAAGTGGTTGAAACACTGATCGCAGGCACTTCATAGAGGAAAGGGAAATAACAAATCTAAGACGTGATTTCACAGTTTTGGTCGTTGGGGCGGCTACTAATGAACCTACACGTGGAAGAAAATCAGTCGCCTAATGCTCTTTATGGGTCTTCCCGGAAGACCGTCTGAGTTATCTGGCCCCCAAAGGGACGTAACAGCTGAGAAACCCCACCGGAAGCGGTCGCTTCTGAAGCGGCCACCTGGGCATCCAAGATAGAAAATCGAAAATGCCTCCCACTAAATTGACCTCACAAGGAGGGGTGGAATTCCCTAATACGACCCGCTACCACTTTGGCGCCACCTCGGCAAAGCACACGAGTCTCGACGGTTAGGACCGCCGCTAAACGGGGGATTCATCGATGACCTACCTAGGGTAGGTTTCCTCAGAGCTGGCGTCCGCTGCGTTCTTCGCGATTCCTCTTGCTAATCCGTACTGGCGCTCCTAGCCCTAAACCGGCACCGCTCAATGGCGTTGCTAGTAAAATGAGGTGGACGAAACGGTCGCTTCGGAGTAACCCGACCTCAACGGGTACTATGGTTTTCATCATCGGCATTGCTTCTGATACTCTGCCTAATATCCGTACAGCGACTGTAATCATATGTGACTAGCACCTAACACATAACATATCGGACTTCGGCATTGCTTGCCAGGAGTTTTCGGTTTCGGGTCGCGGTTCGCGTTCAGGATACATGAAAAATATTGTGTAACGTTAGTACCATGAAATGAAACGATACGGTGGCCATAACATGTCTAAAGTTTGAACGAATAGCTTTATGACATTGCCTAAAAAGATAGAGTCAAGAGAAAAGTCTCCAACCTGTAGGACCGAGGCTCATTGTGGCAAGTCTATTGAATGGCGAGTACAGAAATATGGGAAAGCTTGTCACAGGCAGGGACCAACTGATGGAACAACCGTCAAATCCCACATCAATGACCGACAAGTAGGCACTGTCCGAAAGGCAGCTACTGTAGGCACCGCATATAGCGAATCGTCTCTGTGAGCCATTAAGAACTATTCTGAAACAATAGACATAACAAGAGCAAGATACGATTTTACCAAAAATACTCTATTAAAATATAGCCTTAGTTATAATCCTTATAGTTTTTGTTTCCATTTTAAAAAAAAATATTTAATGAAAATTAATTTTGAAATTTTTCGCATTAATGGATAACATTCTTGAAGTTTTTAAATGAAAGTTTGAGACGTGGATTGTGAAATCAAATTAACTTCTCAGATTGCTTTTTAATTATAATGGAAATTTTCATGATTTAAAAAAAAACCAACAACCTATAAACATTAACTAAATGTTCACCTATAGGAACTCAAAGACATAAATGTTAACTAAAATGTTACTTATAAAGTTCACCAAAAATGTTATCAAACACTAACCCCGAGTAATTAAAATTGATGACCTTCTGATCTGATTTCAACGTGCCCCAAGACGACTGCAAGATGTTTGATTGTTTGAACCAGCTGATTGAATTCTGCATCGTCCCATTGAAGATAATATAACTGGCCTCTGTGCCGTTCGTGTAGATGGAAAGTTTGACCTGATTAAAGTCAGAAAGATATTGAGCAAAATCATTCGTGGAAAGATATGTTGTGAAAATTTGATTTCCGATATAGACATTTCTGTCACTTTTGCTATAAAAGGAATGTAGACATGCATTTGCAGTTAGGATTGGATATATTTATTTCTATTTAGGGCTGCGGAAATTAACGTTTACTTAATAGATTAATCGTTAGAAATTTTAATCGATTAAAATAATTTGATCGATTAAAAAAATATTGCTTGTTATTTTTTAAATTTATTAATAATTTATATTTTTTGTTACTTACACACTTTCCCCGCAAATTATTATAATTTATTTAGACTTGCAGACGTTAACACAAATGGCAACTTATGACAGCACAGTTAAATTTAAGCTGAAAGTTGATCATACATTGTATTTTTAAGCTAACTGAGGATAGCAAACTAGACAAAGATGCCAGAATTTACTGTGTTCACTGCCATAAACAATTTGCTTTTCGAGGTTCAAGTATAACGCTGACGTACCATCTTCAGCACAAACATCCGCTCAAGTAACGACACGTTGCCAACAGTGACCGGCAGAAGAGTTCCAAGTACAATCCTACATAATAAAAGGCAAGTTTCTGTCCTTTCTGTCCGTTCTGTCCGGTCATCTATAGCGATTGGTCCCTCAAACACATATGACTCCTACAGCCAATCATATTGAACACGTTTACGCCATTTACGCGGACGTTCAAAACGAGTTATTTTTGGTGCAGTATTTCTTCCAAGACTTTATTTTGAGTTATGGGCGTTGAGATTTATAGCAAAAAACCCTCTGTTTTTACGAGTTATTTATTTTAACTATAATGAATAGTATTTTTGACGCGATGCACGTGTAATGCCGGTCGAGACGGCTGTTGGAGGGGAGTTACAACATGCCGATCGAATGGTGGCGGAACGTCCTTGGACGGGCTTTGTTGCTCGTCAATAAATAATTGTTTATTTTGTCAGTCAAACAAGTCTGTAAGCGACAACGTTTCAACGGACTTGAAAGTTGAAGTTGCACAGTGGATTGCAAGCCAGTTCAGGACGTCAGACGGCAATTGTGGAAGATAATGTTCTACAGACAGTACTAATGTATAGCTCTTCAAAACAAGACTTACAATTTTCCCAGTCACCGTGCAATCGATAATGTCATTGGTCAGATGTACGACGAGAAATTAACAGATCATAAGAAAGATATAGAAAGAATTAACAGTCTTGCTCTCCCTACCGACTTTTGGACCTCAAACAACAATGAATCACACTGATGTATAACAGGACACATCGTCAATAAAAGGCGATCATGTATGCTTCCAGAAAATGTTAACACTCTGGTTTGTCTGGCTAAAGTGATGCCTACTTGCTTACTATAAAGCGACTGACAGTGACCGTATAGTTGTTTGTAAATTTAAACTCCTAACGTTGTTGTTTTTTTTAATTAAAGAAAAATCATTTATGTCAGTGTCATTTTTGTTTGAACTCTAAAGTTAAGTCATGGATTGTTCCATATCAGATACACATAGTTGGAAATATATATGCGTTATAATTAATCGAAGTTAATCGACTAATTGATTAGTTTTTCTCCAATTAATCGAACAAGAACATTTTAGCCATTACATGTCCACTTCTATTATACGTCCGTAAACTGCACTGTGTTTTTAAGGACACACATTTTTTAAGCAGTGGGTATTTACGAAAACTAAAATAATACATTTTCATACGAGTATTCAATTGCCATGAATCAGTATACTATGAACTACCACACGATTACCAATCACGTCGTTTAAAAATTACCCTGTCTATGTTCATCCAACTGTCAAGAATGGCGCTCCTAAAGTGTTTAGGGCATTTCTCCAACTTGTCCAAACGGAAGCAACCCAGGGGTGTGTTGTTTGTAACCAATAGGTCGTCTGAGCGGCCAGCGGTTCCCAAAACAGTGTATACTGAGGCATTAACTTCTTTCTCTGCTCTAAACACGAGAGTCCAGTTTTCGTGTCGAACTTTTGATGAAAAAAAATGTAATTTTGTAAGGATCACATCCCAACAACCCATTTATTTGTTAAAGATCAACTAGTCACATTTAATATCATTAATTACAGTGAGCTATTGAACAAATGATCGTTGAATAGCATCTAATTTTATTGCAATAAATAAGAGAGAACAAGGTAATGATGATGTTATTTTTCCAATGAAAATTATTAAGATATTAAAAAAAAATTAAAAATTTTCTAAAGCCGCGCGGAATGTACAAACTTTATTGTTTATTCAGTAACCCTTCGGTAAATCTATTTTATAGTGTTAAAAATGTATTTTTTATATTTAAAAGAATTTAATTTGTCTAATGCTTAAACTTATTTAAAATTTTTAAAAGAAGGTATAATTACTTTAATAGAATGTTCAACTATAAAAGCTGTTTTTAAATCCTTTATATTAACTCGTGGTGTCTGCACCCTTGATTGCTTGAATGCTTGATTGCTTGTCGCCAAAACTTTTGATCGATTTTTAACCCACTTCCTCGTAAGCTAGCGAGCTGAAATTTTTGCAGGCAGTTTCGTACCAATAATAAAAACAATGTATCAAAATTTCAGATCGATCGCATGTACCGTAATTAAATTATTGATTTTTTAGATTATTTTATTTATTCCTATGTATCATGTTATTTTTTGAGATAGAGCGTTGCGGTGCATATTATATTGAACAACCTTTCTGTCGCGCAATAAGGTGCGTATTTTATTGACAACTCTTTTTATAAACATATTCCTGATCGGTGCGCATTATATTAAACATGTTTTACGACACAACTACAATTTTGTATTTTTGGATGGTCTTGCGCTGCGTATTATAATGAACATTCTTTTAATTACTTCTCGTACATAAAGGATTTATAGTCAAAAACTTGGTTTTTACGGTTTTTTAAATTTTAACCTGATAAGTGATTATCTATAACGCAGATATGTTCTGTTCTGTTGTTGTTGTTTTTTCATTTAAAATCCATTTGTTATTTTTTGTTTTTTAAAATTATATTATATTTTATTGTGCTGTGTCATCAAACGTCTGCAGTTCAAAAATTATTATCCGATATTTTAAATTCCCACTGAACGACTAAACCACCAAAGAGTAAACTTTCCTTCGGTTAAAAGAAAACTCCATCACCGTCTTTCAAAAATACAAATATTGACCCACAATCCCTTTTTAAAAGAAAGTTAACTTAAAAACTAAATTCCTTTTGCACCATCTCTCATTTCCTAACTTCAAACCCTCCCCCACCTACATTGTAAGTCTTAACAGATCTATATGCAAACTTTAAAATAAAAATATATATAAAACAGAACATTGAGAGCTCTTTTATTTTATTTTTTGTTTGTCTTTATTTATCCTAAATATCGATAAAATTCATCATATCTGAAGATCACTTGCTGTTATGTTTATTTATGGTTAAAATTGAAATAATATGTATAAACGTAAAAGTAAGTGTAGATCAAAACGCTATTGATGATAGGATTGAGAACATTAGAAGTTCTCTATGCAAAACTTTCGAGTTATTTTATTAAACATTTACCTTGCTCTATTCTATACAAAAATTTCCAGTCCGCATTTTGTATCCATCTAATGGTAGTCTCAAAAAATGTCTCCTTGTACGTGAAGCATTTATTGAAGATGCGGCTATAGGTGGCGCTTCCACATGAACTAGAGCAATAACTTGCACACAGATTAGAACTCATGGCTGTAAGGAAATTGTGACAATCATATTCACAAATGTCCTAGTGGAGAACAAGGTTAAGAGAAATTCTGATAAACTCATTTTTATTTTTTAAAGTTTTACACTAATTTACATGTTTGTTTTAGTTTTTCAAAATCAATTTCTTAAAAAAATGACATTGACAAAATACATTTTTTTTTAAAATATCGTATGTATTAAGCCAAATTTAATATATCTGTGACAAGCTATGTAATCAGTAAACACTAGACGCCCGCGGCGTAGCATACGCCGCATACTTGCTCACGGAGAGTGCTAAGAAAGAGGAGAAAGAACGAACACAAACTACAGCACGAAGAAATCAAAACAACGCGAGTGAACGTCGGTTTGGGGGGGGGGTACTGCCAACTTATTGTCGGTTTCCAGTCATTTGCAGGCGAAATTCGGTACACCCCTAACTTCTATGAAGTCATCTATAAAACGATAATCGGTTTAAAATCGGAGTTACATAATCGATAATCGGTTTTCAAAAAACAACAACAACAACAAAAAACAAACAAAAACAAACAAAAAACCACGCAATTAACAACCCTATATATGACTCACCTTTAGGTTGGGACCCCCAACCATTCTTTGCACTGTCTACGATGAGCAAGTCTTCGGCGTATGTTATGCAATAAAGGGGTAAAATAACGAGCGCACATATACATTAAAAAAAACAAACCCGTAAAAACAAAGTTTTTGACTATAAATCCCTTATATATGAGACATAACTAACAGTATTGATTATTTTCAAACGCTACAAACATTGACAGACTGACACCGAGTGATGTCCCTTGTCTTTAATAAATGGGGGTGGGACGTGAGGGGGTGTCGGCACGACGGTCGGCGTCAACTCAAACTCACGTGGAAGTGGAAGAAAAAAACAATAACAAACCGTGAATTTGAATTACATACCTCATATAAGGATAAACTAAAAATGCATTAATTTAATTACGGTACGATCGATCGATCTGAAATTTTGATACGATGTATTGTTAGGTGAGTCGGGTCCGTGTGCCAAATTCCAGCTCGATCGGATCACTGGAAGTGGGTCATTTTCGACTTTTCTTTTTCCGCCCGCCCATGAGATGACGACAGACAGAGAGACATAGAGAGACGGCGGTGAAGTTAATATAAGGGATTTAATCAAACAAACCCGTAAAAACAAAGTTTTTGAGTATAAATCCCTTATATATGAGACATAACTAACAGTATTGATTATTTTCAAACATTTACAGACTGAATCTGTCTTAACTCAAATTTGCTTCATAACCCTAGGGGGGGAGGGGTGGGTGGGAGGGGGAGAGGGGAAAAGTCTGGTCACCGATTCGCTTGACCGAGCTCAGAGTGACACGTAAAATGTAAACAAAAGCGCCCCGTCGCTTCGTTGGGTCGCCTCAATGCGTCAGCTCAAAATTTCACGTGGGAAAAAAACAATAACAAACCGTGAATTTGAATTACATACCTCATATAAGGATAAACTAAAAATGCATTAATTTAATTACGGTACGTTTGATCGATCTGAAATTTTGATACGATGCATTGTTAGGTTAGACGGGCCCGTGTGCCAAATGTCAGCTCGATCGGATCACGGGGAAGTGGGTCATTTTCGACTTTTGTTTTTCCGCCCGCCCATGAGATGACGACAGACAGAGAGACAGAGACGGCCGCGAAGTTAATATAAGGGATTGAAAAACAACAATGTATTCGCTGGGGCTTGAACCCAGAACCTTCCCCGCATGAGGCGGACGTGATAACCAGTTCACGACGAATCTCACGTTTTCTGTGAAGGAACAATGCAAGTGAAACGCAAGGACCATTGTTGGTCACCCCTCCACTACCTTCGCTTGTCAACCGTTAACTGTGTTTAGTTGACCCCAGCGAGGGTCATTCGTCATGCTTGTTTGCACATACTTGCTTGCGTCGTGGTGTCTCGCATGGTCCCATGAAGATAATTATATATATATATACCTGGTAAACTGATGATTTTGAGTAATGTCCCTTGCTCCAACTTGTATCCACTTTTGATTTGAAAGGATTGTTCTTCAAACGTCACGGAGTTGGCTAAGCACATACTTGATATGAACACAACCAAACGAAACATGGCAACAAGCGTTATTGACTTCACAGCAACATCTCACGTGACTTTCATAACCAAGTGGGAACGTATATGTTTATTAAAATTTCTATAATATATCAGCACAGTATATACTTGATATTAGTGGAATTTACACAATGAGCATTTCGTTAAAAAAAAGGTCATGATTGAAAAAATAAAACACATTTCTGTTTAATCACATTCGTTAAAATATAATGTAAGATCTTTTTAGCATGTGTGCTATTGACTGAGAGGATAACATTTAAAAGAAATGGTTGTAAAAAATATAATGAAAATATTGTAGTGTAATGAACAAGTTCGTCACTCTCCATTCATGATTCTGAAAATGTTATTACTAAGTAATAGCACAACTGCTTTAAAGTTTATGTCGGTACTGACGATACCTATTTGTCTTTACCTCTTTGTGCGGTCTATTACCATGTTGTGAGGCGATCTTAGAATGCGATAAATTGAAGTCCAGTAGCAGTTTAATAAAAATAGCAGTACCTTTCATCAGTTTTTTCGCACTTTAATTTGAAGTAAGCTCTTACACACAATTCGTTGTCGACAGAATCGAATAAATCTATTGAAATTCGGTCAACACAAAACGTATTGATTTGTTATAAGAATAGGTGATTGTTTATTTCAAGTCCTATTGAACTAATCGTTTGCACATCTTTCAGTACAATAAACAATTTTGATCAATTATTGTAAACGGAAGTTTAACTCTCCTTATAAAAAGAAAGTTTTTTTCTCATCACAATTCATTCTATATTACACCGGGGTGTTCAAAGTCAGGCCCGCGGGCCAAATACGACCCGCGTTTAAATTTTAACTTGTCCACGCCCTCATCTTAAATAATTAATTGACTCATGGATTTTTTTTATCGACACATTATTTATAAGAATAGCTAAAACTATGTGCTATTTTGAGTACAAAGTACGGTGGCCTTAGATTATGTTAAAACTCGATGACATTTTGTTGTTTACCAACATGGATTTTGACTACAAGTAACCGATGAAGTTATGTGCACAGTCGATGAAATCCCCAGCCAAAAATTGATGACGTAATGTTTTTGTGTGCAAAATTGGAAGAGGGTAAAGCGTAAAAATTTCGGTTTACTTGAAATTTAAGACAGTTTTTACATCTCAGCGTTTGACTTAACATTTTGTGATTGTAGTTATATTTCAATACCTTTTTTTATTATAAGTTACGTAGAATAAAATAAACATTTGTATTCTTTAGCTTGACCATAGTTCATTTAAATTTTAGATAGTTCTGAGATATTTATACATTGTCTAAAATCGCGATAGTACTTCCCCACATCCCATCCAAATACCACTTTTACAAATTACAAACAAAAGCAATCATGCAATTAAAAATAGCCTATAACTCAGCCTGAAATTTTATAAAATTACCTTAATCCGGCCCCATCATATTTTTTACTTCATGTAATACGGCCCTCTTTGTGAAAAGGGACACCCCTGATGTAACATCACATCCCAATAGATAGTATGTTTTCTTCGAATTACCATTCATTAGATGTTACCGCCAACCTCCAACCACCATTCAGTATATGTTATCTCTAATAACCATTTATTTTATGTTAACATATTATATCTATTTATTATGGTGTTCTTCGCCTCTCACAAGGCCAAGGTTATATTCAACGTTGAGTACCGCCCGGGCAAGTTTGTGCCTGACCACTATCCCCACACATGGACGAATCAGCTTTTTTCTTGGTGAATGTTCTCTTTGAGCATGAGTAAAGCTTGACGTCTCTTACTATGTTCCTACAACAGTGTGTCTGCTTTGCCAAAGTGCACGGTCCCTAGCAGGTGTTTACCGTGAATTAAGATAAGGGGCCGTCCATAAAGTACGTCACGCTCCAGACGGGGGGAGGGGGTGTAACAAAGTGTGACAGTTTGTGACAGGGGGAGGGGGGTTCGGCCGTGTGTGACGTCATGGTGTTTTATATTAAATTTTAATTATTTTGTTAATAAAAAAACAAATTTTTTATTCGAAAGTGTGACGTACTTCAGGGGGGGGGGTGGTCCACGATTTGTGACAGTCTGTGACAGGAGGGAGGGGGGTTAAAAATGGTCAAAAATAGCGTGACGTACTTTATGGACGGACCCTAACCCTCCATGGACGCGAATGAATCATTTACGGTCCATTAAGCGGGTTTTCCTGTCCAACAGCTGAGCGTTTTACCACGTTTTTATTAACTCGCTTTCGTTCCTGTGGCATTGTTTGTTGGTTTGTCTGTCCACAATTTTTCAAATCTGCCAACGTAAAATTAAACCACTTCTGATGGTCCTAGAGATCTCACAAAATGTTACCACAAATAGATATTGTATGACAATGGATTGTATAAAATTTCAGATCGATCGAATGTACCGTTATTAAATTATTGAAATTTGTAGTTTATCTATATTTATTACCACGTTTTTATTAACTCGATTTCGTTCCTGTTTGTTGGTTTGTTTGTCCAAGTTTTTTTCAAATCTGCCAACGTAAAATTGAACTACTTCTGATGGTCGTAGACTTCTGAAAATTTTACCACAGATAGATCTTGAATGACAATGCATTGTATCAAAATTTCAGATCGATCGATTGTACCGTTATTAAATTATTGAACTTTTTAGTTTATCTATAGTCTATATATATAATAAGCATCTGTACCGTCTGCTTTTGTTGATATCCGTGAGTTCACCCCGTGACCACATCACAATGTTTTTAAAACGTTGGGCGGGCGCTTGTGAGGTGTTTGGTAAAATAAATAGAGGTAAAAAAATATTTTTAAAAACCAGGTTGTTATAAGTGGACTAAAAAGAATAAAATAAATAGAAGTAAAAAAAAAGATATTTAAAACCAACGTTTCTATTAGCGGACTAAAAAGAAGAAAATAATTTAAAACTTATAAGTTCAAGTACTTCGATTTAATATGACTAAAAATGTGGGGTGGGTGTTTGGTATAAAAATTAAAGATTTCTAATTTAGAAGGCAAAAGAGAGATCTATAAGTGAGAGAATAAGTGAACCGCATATGTAAACCTCATAAGCTCCCGCCCCACGTTTTTAGTCATATTAAATCGAGGTACTTGAACTTATAAGTTTTAAATTATTTTCTTCTTTTTAGTCCGCTAATAAAAACTTGGTTTTTAAAAATCTTTTTTTTTACTTCTATTTATTGAAGTTGCAGATTCAGGGCTTTGTTATCAAATTTTTTTTTAAATTTCACAATAATTTCTAAGTTTCATCATTGTCTTTCAATATCTAAATGTTATGTGGAAATTTGTTTTTTCTTTATTCTCTCGTTCAGTATTAAATTCTGAGTTTATAACACTTCAAATTGTAACCCCAAGACTTTCTAACTAAACGTCTCTTAACATACATTTTATAAAAAATAGCCTAACATTTAGTGGTTTATATTTTTATTATTATAGACCAAAAATTTGGGAGGTTGGGGAGGATGTTAATCTGACCTCAGTCTGACCTGGCTACTGTAAACCATTTGGATTAAACTATGTTTAGCCAGTTTCAGCGCCGGAATTTATTCTGGTCTTAGCCAGTTAACCCAAAGATTATCTGGACAATGGTTTAACATGTAACACCGGCATGACCTTACAGTGAGATGTAGCATGAAGCACTCATCAATAATCAGACAAAATAAATAACGATGTCGAAACGATTGATTGAAATCAGATAATTGGTCTCAAAGTAACGGAATGTTTACCTATATACAAAATCGACCAGTTTCAATTTCAAGAGTAAAACAATCAATTTTACATCAATAATTCTCATTTGAAGAAAAAGTTAACTTGCTGAATTGTCTGTATTTAAAATTCTTGAGGATGTTAGTGAAACAGTTCAACATGAACGAGAATATGAAACCAATGTTCTCATGGTAGTCTACGGACTTGACATCTTAACAAAGACTGCCATCACGTCTGCAAACTTATATTCTGGAAAGAGAAATTTTGAAAATAAATTATAATCTGTATGATTTGAAGCTTTGGAGGATGACCAAAAAAAAAGACAAATTTTAACTAAAATTAAATATAAAATCTTTTAAACTAGTCAATAACAACAAAGTAGATTGCCATTTGTATAAACTCCTTTTAGCTTCATTAGAGATTCTAAAGAATTATTCTCTTTTGCATTTATGTAAATATATTTTTATAATTCATAGATATCGTGTACTTTCTTGTTTTTTATTTTACTTTTGAAATACGAATTTTAAGCTGTAAAGCCATCATGTTTACTGTGTCGTATAACGAGTGTTTCGCTTAACGAGTAAGACCCAGGAACGAATTAAACTCTTTATGAGAGGTTTGACTGTACTAATTTAAACAAAAGAAAACACTTCCAATGCTCCGAAAAGAATAGACAAAATTAACGCAACTATTTCATGTCGTGGTGTTTGCCCCAAAGCTCTGAACCCTTTAAAATGACTATATTAAAAGTAACCTGTGCAATCAAGGTAACTATTCCAAGTGGGAAATGCATAAACAACAAAAATGTCAATCTATAATTCTATAATTAACTTACTTAACTTTACCGGTGGCCGGTGGCATGTACAAACTATAAATACGTATTTTAACACTTGACACAAGGTGCATATGCCTCTATACGTTAGTACTGACACGGGCTACTGCAAATGATGTTTGGGCTTTTAGTCAACCAAAGATACCTCAAGCCTGTAATGACCCAGGTCGCAACAAAGGGTGTCTATGCCTCAACATAGTACTGACCAAGGTAACAGACAAGAGTGTCGAAATCTCAAGTCAGTACTAAATACCACCAGTGTCTCTTACCTATTGGTGTCTTGTGTATTGTGGCCATCCCGTCAAACGGTGAGTACATGATCTGTGGGAAAGTGACAGTCGACATGGGCCAGTCGCTCTGACAAAAGTCGTAGTTAGCATCGATAATTTGGAAGTACGTTACATCTCCGTAGCATCCTCCATAATAATTGATGACAAATATTCTTTTACTTAAAGTTGAAATAATGCCCCTGAAAATTTGATATTTATAAAATGTGAACAGGGCAGCAACTAAGTTGAGGGCATTACCAACTTTTTTTGACGTCATTGAATCTAATCTTGAGTAGGATATCTATTTAATTCTTTCAAAACATAACTGGTCTGATAGTAGTATTCAAGCAGGCATACGATAAAATGTGACGTATTAGGTTAATGTAAAAGATACAGCATTTAGTTATCTCTGTTAACTTGCATGGCTGGATAGCATCATTCCTAACGGAGAGGACGATCAACAACCGCAATGGAGACGCCTTATCCAGCTAAGCACACCTCGATTATGTGGGGATGGGGATGGGAGGTTTGAACACTTGTTGGCGAGTGTTCTGTGACGCGCGGTGTTTCGGACAAATCGGTACCAATATGTACATAGAATTATCTATATCGCGATGTCCTATTGATGAGGATCGCCACTAATTAATGAGTTTTATTCATACGAGTTAAGCCTCGACCTAACAAAGAAGATTTAATATATTTATTGCGTAACTAAGAGAAATGTTTTTAAGTCGTTTTTTTAAAAATAATATAAACACGGAATTGTTTCTTTGTTTAGTGAGTCATGATAGAATTATAAATTTGCATCATTTTTTTTTCAAATCATCTTTTTAATTTCAACTTAATGTAATAATATCTACCCTGCAATGTCAAAATCTTCAACCAACGTGTTGTTTTTCAATGACGCCCAAGACGAGGCAATGATCCTATCTTGACGGAACCAATCATTTAAGTTTGTCCCAGTGCCGTTAAAAATGATGTAGTTCATCTCTGTACCATTGGTGTACGAGGCCAGCTTCACCTGGAACATGGAGAATTGTAACAAAGCGGTTTTATACTTTTATTGCTATTAAGTTAAGCTAACCATGTCAGATGAAGACACATAAAATAATGTATCCCCTGTGTGATGTTTTCTAAAGAATTTTTTTTTAAGAGCGACATTGGAATCTATACCTTAAGCACACAAAAATAGACACAGAAGACATTACCTGAGAAATGTTGCTCCACTGGTCTAATATAAAACTTCTGAAATGTCTTGGGCAGAAACCTGATGTATCAAGTCTGTAACAGTGGATGGGCAGGTCTGGTGACACGGGGTGGTCATCCTTTGAATTTGCCTCCAGCCATCTATCGTGCACGGATTGGTTCGTGTGCTTCTGTGCTCTCATAACTAGAGTCCAGTCACCGTGCTTAACTACAGACACTTAACATCGGAAACAGTTTAGTTTAATAATTAATGGGTTAAATTGCTGTATATTTCTATTGGTGAAATAAGTTTTCCTTCTAAAAATGCATTCTTCTATCATAGCGTGAAATCATTATTTTCAAAGTTGTATAATTATTTTTAAAAAAAATGTTTTCCTTTATTTTTATTTGAATTATTTTGTTTGATTACCATCTTACTCCAACATGCACTTATTTATTGGATTTTTTTCAATTTCTTTTTATTACTCTCTTTTATATTTGAATAGAAAGGCGAAAAAGTAATCAGAAAATTTTATAAAAAACATTGGTCAATGTAGTTAAGGGGCGGTCCATAAAGTACGTCACGCTATTTTGAACCATTTTTAACCCCCCCTCCCCCTGTTACAAACTGTCACAAATCTTTGAACCCCCCCCCCTCTCCCAGAGTACGTCACTTTTTCTAACAAAAATTTCTTTTTTTATTAACAAAATAAGTAAAATTTAATATTAACAACCGTGACGTCACACATGGTCGGAAACCCCCCCTCCCCTTGTCACAAACTGTCACACTTTCTTACACCCCCTCCCCCACTGGAGCGTGACGTACTTTATGGACGGCCCCCCAAGCAAAACGCAGCCTTTCTTTACCATATTATTTTGTTTAACAAATGAATAATTTATGCGTGATAATTTTCTCACAGAATACAAACCCACCTCCATCGGGTCAGCAACCAAAGACCATCGTTTACTTAAATAAACTAGTGATTTCTTAAGGGTTAAGATTAACTGAGGTTACCAAGGTTTAATGTAAATAATTTTAACAATCTTACTAGTCTCATATTTATATAAAGTAGTCCATGAGTCGTCAGCACTCCATCTCACTCGGTTGTCATAGATGTTTTCACTGTATATCAGACATTGTCTCTTGGACACACTGTAGGTTGCACTGTTACAGGACGTTTTTGAACACAGACTTGCACACATTATTTTTGTGACACCTACATAAATATAAAAAACGCAATATTATTTTAATATCAAACTGTACAAAATTATTTAATTTAATAATTTTTAGTTTGTTGTTTACAAAACGTATTGATCACATGATGTGTATTTATTTCAGTTAATTTAAAAGATGTATTTCTAAATAAATAAAAGTAATATAAATCCAACTTTAAGAAGTATATATCTTATATTTGAATTATATAATTACGTAGCATATTACGACTATTAGTATTGGAGAAATGAAACAACATTAGAGGTCTTTTTGACAACACTTAAGCAAAAGTATTTATAGCTAATTTAGTGGGTTTTTGTGTTGGTCTTTTTACTGATTTTTAAAAGAATTTATAAAATTTATATAGGAGATTAAAACCAAACAAATAAAACAAAATTTTGAAGTAATAAATTTTTTTTTAAACAACAAATTTAGATAAACAGTTTGACATAATTGAATTGATTGTTTAAAAAATATATAAAAATAACATAACATAATTAAAATAAAGGTCTACATTTAACGTATATCCGTTGTTAGAAATCTTTGAACAAAGTGTTTTCATTTTTAAAGCTGTATTCTGTCTATTTGATTAACATGGTTCTCTGAAGCTCTGCAAAAGATTGTAACAAAGAAAGTAAAGCTCCAAAATTTGTCATCGAATTACAAAATATGTATTATATCACCATTACATTAAAAAATAACGTATTTATTTTAACTTAATATTTTAGCAACAAGGCTGAGTAGCAAAAGATAATTCGAGTTAAAGAAACGCTTCCAGATAGACACATACCGTCGCAAAAAGAGTGTTCGTGATATGTAGGTTCAATGATTATTACCTTCACACCCAGAAGCGTAACTGGGTTTTCCGCGCCATTGGCTAATTTATTTGACGCCCTTGACAAATGATACATGGATATAAAAAAAGATAGGAAAATACTAAATTTGAATAAATTGAAGGATTAGCTATCGGCGCCCTTGGTAATTGCCCCGATGCCAAGTCGTTGTTACGCCTCTGTTCACACCTAACCCAGTATGAAACAGCTATCTCTGTAAAAGGGCTTTGACAAACTAACCTGAATTTGTCAGATTTTGTAGTATGGTTCCCTCTGTCAGCTTAAACCCGTTCTGCGATCTAAAACACGTTTCTTTGACAAAGCTCGACCAGGCACATGAAATGATAATAAAGAAATATAATTTTCCGAACAAATAACAGACAGCCATTATTTTATCAGCATGCGATCCAGTTGCTCAAAAGTTCGTGTGACTTCGTCATCAATCCACAAACCATTTCCGCTGACAGAAGTACTACATAAGCCTATGTTTATGTTTAGTGTAGCTCGTTCAGTGAGCACTAATCGTTGAATGCTGGGGGTTGTATAAGTATTCACTTTGCGTTTACTGAAATCGTTCATCTATTGGATTGTCTTTAAGTACTTATCCTGAGTGGAATTGGGACTGATTTAACACGCGTTTTTCAAATGTCTAGGGAATAGTTGAACTATTTGTTTCAATTAAAATTTGATGGTAGAGATACTGCCACATCTATAATTAAAAACTTGTTTCTGTGAAGCCAAACTTTGGAAAAGATTTATCAGCAACGCTAACGATTCATATGTCTTTGTACACAAAGCTCTGTTATTATTAGTGCTGCTCGCCAATCAGTTGCGAACTGAAGGGGGCACCAGGTACATGTGGCCCAGGGCGCCAAGGTATGGGGGTGCCAAAATGAGGCTTACCAAGTCACATTACAAAAAGTGAACAAGAGTAAAATATTAATTAAACTGGGGGCGGGGGTTGTTTGACAATTGCATAGTTATCCCGGGACGCAAAATATCCTGGCTACGCCTCTATCTTCTTGTATCAGTAAAATTACGTATTCATGTCAAATGGTAGATTGGATCAGCAAAAATGGAAAAATGAAGATTTAAGACTGTGATAAATAATAATGTTGACGTTTTAAGAAGATATTTATAAAACTAATGTTCTGTGTGTGATTAGTTTTTACCACAAGATCGCATTAAGTGATTAATAATTATGAAGTAATACTTGTATTTTTCCCATTGAAAAATTATCGCTTCACAACGAATCCAATCTGGCCGATGAAAGACTTCCTCCGACGACTTTCGGACCGACAAAAGAAACTCGGCTAAATCACAAATCAGCGACATATGTATTGCATAGATACACAGATGTATGTAACAACAATTCACTGGTTTAATACTTAGCTGTCGAATTTAAGATTTGCCATTAAGAAGTGTTCAAGACTCACCAGAACCTCCATTATTATAGTATACTAGATACACAAACAAATCGTGTAATCAAAACAATAAATTAAAGCTTTATTAATTGATTAATACAAAACTAGCACAAATAACTTACACGTGTAATTAAATTATATTTTAATTATATAAGAAAAATAATTACGTTAAGATAAAAAAGAAGAACTTAAAACAAACAAACACACACACATATAAGAAAAGAGACGAAGTCACTGTGACTATACAAATGTCAGCTTAACATAAGAAATGTGGGGGGAGGGGGGGGGGAGTTAGGTATTAAACTCACATTAGGAGCTTCGTCCTAATCAAAATTTCCATACGGAAATATCTTTACTTCACTGAAGCATTTATTTTTGTAACAACGAACGCGTTGTATTGGAATGTCGTATAAAGTATAAACAAAAGCCGGTGATTAATTGACTTTTACCGCTAGATTCAGTCTTCAGCCAAAACACAAAATATACATTCTTTTTAAAACAAGTTAACTCAATTTGATTTTGGGTTCAACGTTTAACTTTTTATCGTTTATTCTAGGACCTAAATCGTCTTGAAATTGTAGTTTCAGAACTTAGCTTTCAAATTAAAAAAAATTAAAAAATTATATTACCCTATAATTTCTAAGTTTATTTCAAAATTTAAATGTTAAATGGATGTTTTTATTTACGTTTTTCTATCGTTCAGCTATTAAATAGCATTTTAGAAAATAATTCCAAGACTTTCTCACTAAATTCCTTTAAATTCGGAGCCTCCAAAAAATTAACTTAATATTTAGTTATTATATTCTTTATTATTGTAGCCTCAACAGATTGCGCCGGTGAAAAAGGGGGAGGGGGGGCGTTTATCTGGCTTCGGGGTAGTCTGACCTGGTTACTTTAACCTTGGAGCTAATCTATGCTAGGCCAGTTACAGCCCCGGAATTTTTGTTGTTCTTTGCCAGATTAACCCCATGAATTATCAGGACAGTGGTTTAACATGTAACACCGGCATGACCTCACAGTGAGAATTAGCAGGAAGCACTCATCAATAATCAGAAACAAAAAAAATAACGATGTCGAAACGATTGATTAAAATCAGATAATTGGTCTCAAAGTTACGGAATGTTTACCTAAATAAAAATCGACCAGTTTTAACTTCAAAAGTAAAACAATCAATTTTTACATCAATAATTCTCATTTGAAGGAAAAGTTAGCTGGGCGCATTGGCTGTATTAATACCATTGAATACATTAATTAAACATGAACTAGAAAAATATGAAACCAATGTTCTCATGGTAGTCTACGGACTTGACATCTTAACAAAGACTGCCATCACGTCTGCAAACTTATATTCTGGAAAGAGAAGTTTAGAAGATAAATTAAAATCTCTATCATTTGATGCTTTGGAGGATGACAAATCAAAGAAATGTTTTCATTTAAAATTAAACGTAGGAGTTATTGTAACTGTCAATAACCATAAAATAGGTTCATTACAGTTTTTTAAATACTTATTTTCTTTATGGTTTTTAAAGTACATATTTTTCATAATTTTATATCGTATACTTTATTGTTTTTATTTTACATTTTAAATTTGTATTTAAAGCTGTGCAAATATCATTTTAATGTGTTGCATAATATTTAGAAACACTTTATAAAACTCTGATATATGTCACTACTATCGTTCTTTTATTTGATATGAGCATTCAAAAAGGAGTTAGTTGAATTATTATATTACATCTCATTTCAATGCTTTTTTAGATTTTAAAATTTATTGAGACTTTTTTAAAACCTATGCAAGTAGCAACTCAAATCAAAGAAAAGAATTTTAATACTAGTTAAAGAAGAAAAAAAACCAACACAACTGATTCATGTCGTGGGTTCGTTCTAAATCATTATATTAAAAGTAGGACTGGTGCTGTTTAAAAATAAATAATTGTACGATTAATCTTTAAAATATTTAATCGATTAATTTCGATTAATTATATTTTTATAACGCATATATAGATCCCGTTAAGTTGCTATTCATTATATGGCGATATCGGTTAAGTCGCGGTACTTCCATGGCTCCCAATTATGTGACGTTACACGGCAAATTTGTTTTGCTATCCAAAAAATTAGGAAGAAAAACCTTCTCCGTCACGTATGCACGTCTAAATAAATAATAATACTACGAGGGAAAAGTATGTGAGAAACAAAATATATAAAATGATTAACACATTGGGAAAAAATATAAATATTTTCTTAAATTTTTAATCGAAGTTTAATCGATGAAATTAATTTTATTAATTTAACATTTTTAACGAGTAATCGATTAAAAATACTTACACATTCTGTAGAGTATCTACTTTAACTTTGCCGGTATGATGTACAAACTATAACTACTTAAAAACGCATTTAAACCATTGAAACAAGGCGCCTATGTCACTATTTAGCAACAACACGGGCTACTGCAAATGGTGCTTAATGCCTTAAGTCAACCAGAGATACCTCAAGCCAGTAATGACACAGGCAACAATCAAGAGTGTCTATGCCTCACCTCAGGACTAACCAAAGTAACAGTGTCGAAACCTCAAGTCAGTACTACATTAATGTGTCTCTTACCTATTGGTGTCATGCATATTTTAGCCATCCGGTCAAACGGTGAGTACATGATCTGTGGGAATGTGACAGTGGACAGGGGCCAGTAACTCTGACACATGTCGTAGTTGGTATCGATAATTTGGAAGTACGTTAGATCTACGCCACAGCCGCCATATTTGTTGATGACAAATCTCCTTTTACTTGGTTTTGGAATAATGTCCCTGAACGTAAATTGAATGCAAGTATTACAATGTGCTCAGTGGAATCTCAATGAGTTACATTAAAAAAGAAAATTGTCAAAAAATGTTATTTATTAAATGTGAACAGTGTAGCAACTAATTCGATGGCACTACGATTTTTTTTAACGTCAGTGAATCTAATCTTGAGAAGGATATATATCCAATTCTTTCAAACCATAACTAGTTTGATAGAAATATTCAGAGACGTTTATTTAAGGACTTGGGATTAAAACAGACTTCTTGTGTAATTTCTGCAATTATTGCCATGACTTAAAGCTTTACGCTTGACAGATTTTGGTCTTGCATTACAGATTTTTAGGTTTTGTAAGACGTACTTTTGTATTGCATGAAAGACCATTGGTCTTAACCTGATACACTCTGTGATTATATTTAGTTCATGATCTTTCTTTACTTCGTGCGTTTCAATTATTTGTAATTTTTTATACATGAGAAGTATCGAACTCTACACAGTTCAGAGTACGTGTGCGGTAGGTGGACATAACCACATCAGAAACTGACAGATCCCAGTGGGGTATCGCAAAATAACCATCTATTTTGGGCAAGATTTCAAGCAATCAATTCCGATAGTGAAAAAAGGACACATGCATTTCCGTAAGTGAGTACCCTTAATACGAGGCCAAGAGAGAGACAAAACTCACTCTGAACGGTGTAGAATACATCGTGGAAAATACTACGAGAGAAATATTGTTACAATCCTCAGGACAGCGAAATCACAAGGTAACACGATAAGCATAAATTCAGTCCTTATTGTGAAAAAAAGAGTCTGAAAGACTTAGAGAAAGTCAGAGCAAGAGCTCCGGAAAAGCCTAAGAAATACAAGAAGTACAGAACTCAAAGGGTGTACAATACATGATTTGGCAAAATCCGAGCTGCAGTAAAAAAAAATTAAAAAAAGCTCAACCTCACAGACAGTACAAAAAAGTCTAGAGACTAGTCGATGCACTCTCCAGCATGGCAAAAGCCAAAAACAAAAACCCATTGATCACGCCAAATGGGGGCTCGATTAGCACTTGCCCATTAATACTTAACAGTCGAGTTTCGGTAAGTCGCTGAATGGATGGTGAACGCAAGGTTCGAATGGTTATTGGAACGAAGCAAGAGAAAACCTTTGACGAAGGGTGGGTGCCGAAAGGGATGTTAACCAAAGAACCAAGTTATTCTTCGTGTCCAGTCATTCACTAACAAATCCCAGATGAGAAACAACACGAGGGCAGTGTGTTCCGATTTCAAGCAGGCAAACGATAAAGTGTGGCGTATTATGTTAATTTAAAAGCTAAAACATTTAGTTGCCTCTACTAACTTGCATGGCGGGTTAGCATCGTTCCTAAAGGAGAGAACGCTCAACAATGGCAATGGAGACGCCTTATCCAGCGAAGCGCACCTCGATTATGTGGGGGATGGGGAGGAGAGGTTTCACTTGTTGGCGCGTGTTCTTTGCCGGCTGGTGTTTCGGACAAATCGTTACCTATATGTTCCGTGACGGCCGCTGTTTCGGACAAATCGTTACCTATATGTTCTGTGACGGCCGGTGTTTTGGACAAATCGTTACCTAAATGAACATAGAATTATCTTTATCGCGAAGCACGCTCGATGAATAAATCATCGATGAATAAACGACAATAAATCTATGCGTTGGTTCATAAGAGTTTAGGCACGACTAACAAAAGAGAATTTAACATTTTTTTATGGGGAGAATAGAATGAAATACTTTTTTAAAGGTGTATTTAAAAAAACCTGAAATTTTACTTTGTTTAATGAGCCATGCTGGAATAATAATGATACTAATATTTACCCTGGAATGCCAAACTCTTCAATCCAAGGTTCATTTATCATTGACGTCCAAGACGAGGCAATGATCCTATTGTGACGGAACCAATCATTGACGTTTGTCCCAGTGCCGTTAAAAATGATGTAGTTCATCTCTGTGCCGTTAGTGTACGAGACCAACTTAACCTGGAACATGGAGAATTGTAACAAAGCTAATCATTTTGAACTGAACACGCAGAATAATAGAATGTATCCAGTGTCTCCTGTTGTCCAGAGATATTTTATTTTAAGAGTTAGATTCAAGTATGTACCTTAAAAACAAATAAGTAAAATGTAAAATAAAACAAACCCGTAAAAACAAAGTTTTTGACTATAAATCCCTTATATATGAGACATAACTAACAGTATTGATTATTTTCAAACATTTACAGACTGAATCTGTCTTAACTCAACTTTGCATCATAACCCTGGTGGGGGGAGGGGTGGGGGGGGAGAGGGGAAAAGTCTGGTCACCGATTCGCTTGACCGAGCTCAGAGTGACACGTAAAATGTAAACAAAAGCGCCCGTCGCTTCGTTGGGTCGCCTCAATGCGTCAGCTCAAAATTTCACGTGGGAAAAAAAACAATAATAGACCGTGAATTTAAATTACATACCTCATATAAGGATAAACTAAAAATGCATTAATTTAGTTACGGTACGTTCGATCGATCTTAAATTTTGATACGATGCATTGTTAGGTTAGACGGGTCCGTGTGCCAAATTTCAGTTCGATCGGATCACGGAAAGTGGGTCATTTTCGACTTTTGTTTTTCCGCCCGCCGAGCCCATGAGAGAGATGATGAGAGAGAGACAGACAGAGACGGCCGTGAAGTTAATAGAAGGGATTTAAAAATCTTTTTTTAAAAAGGACACGCTTTTATTTACATATAGAAATTGCACTAAATATGTATAATCCAAAAAAAGACATTTTCCCCTAACTGAAAATTGAACCTCGTACCCCCATGTCGGCAATCGATCACGCTTATATTTCGGCCAGCAAGACTTGATGTTGATAGTACTTTTTAAAGTTATAATAATTGTATCCCTCTAGGGCGAATTGAGGCATGGTTCATTGACGCAAGTGATAATATTTTATATAGACAAAAACTAAAAACTAAAAGTGCAATAATTTCAATATCGATCGATCTGAAATTTTGAAACAATGCATTGTCATTCAAGATCTATCTGTGGTAAAATGTTTAGATCTCTAGGACCATCAAAAGTGGTATAATTTTACGTTTCAAGTTTTGAAGGAAGGATGGATGGATGGAAGGATGGATGGATGGATACAACATACAAACAATGTGACTTAAATAAAAGCGTGTAAAATAGATATATTCGACACAGAAGACATTACTTGAGAAATTTTGCTCCACTGGTCCAAAATAAGACTTCGGAAATGTCTTGGGCAGAATCCCAAAGTATCAAGTCTGTAACAGTGGATTGGTAGGTCTGGTGGAACGGGATGGTCATCTTTTGAGTTGGTTGCTAGCCATCTGTCGTGAACGGATTGGTTCGTGTGCTTTTGTGCTCTCATAACTAGTGTCCAGTCACCGTACTTAATTACAGACACTGGTGTTAGGACATTAATGAATAAGGTAAATAAAGAAATGTTTCTCCTGGTTTAGTGAAATTGTCTCCTCTTTTAATACTTTAAATCTTCAATTTTGAGTATTTTTTAATATTTTTCTTGAAAAGTCTTTTTTGAATATTTCCAAAAGAAATCAATAGTCGTTTTATTTCAACTTCAGTACAAGAAACAGGAACTATTGGTATCCTTAAAATAATAAATGTAAAGCTTTATTAATGGACAAACTCATATTTAGACGTTTCAGCAAATGTCTTCATTTGTACAACTAAATATTTGTCTCCATAGATGATTAGGTGAACGCGCGAATCTTGAAAGCCCGTGCAGTATTTGACATACTGTATTGCAGTGCCTGTAACAGAAAGGTAACCAGCATCCAAACCAAACTAACAGTATACAGAGCTGTAGATCTCTCTCAGGGCGGATTAAGACTGCACGGTGCCCCTGGCTGCAATTCCAACTGGGGCCCTATCCAGCCAGCGTCCCTTTAAATAAAATGATTGCTGGCAGCTAATATAAGACAGTAACTAAATAGTCCATTGGTTCCTTGCTCATGCTTTGTTTTTACTACGGGATCGGCCTTCCCAGCCAAAAATATTATTCACGAAAATTCGAACATGAAGAAATAACTGTTTGCCATTATCCTAAAATTGAATGTAAAAAGATAAATGAAAAAAACCAACATATTACACCACTGGGAATACATCCCTACATCGCTTGCACCACAAGCCTACACACTTCCATACGACCAGGAGAACTTAATGATAATTTTGTATTTAAATAATATAAACAATATTCTTTAATATTATCCCTTATTAAGCTTATCAAATCTGGTTTTTCGATTACTAAGACTATCGGGTCAAAATAGCGATCAGATTAATAGATAGATTTTATTAATTTATTTAATTTATGATATTTTCCTGGATTCATACAAACATTTCTTCACCTTTATTTTAAGATATAAAAAGTTTGGGGGCCTTTAAATCTTTGGGGGCCCCTGGCTTTAGCCCGTTAAGCACCCCCCTCCTTAATCCGCCATAGATCTCCCTACTATACTATACGCAAGCGAAACATTGATGGTGTACCAACGCAATGCAAGGTTGCTGAATCACTTTCACGCCAAATGCCTGTAGAAAATATCATTATAAAATGACGGAAAAGTTCCAAACACTGAATTACTTATGGCAGGACTACCCAGTATTTACACAAGCCTCATGCGGTGTCAACTAAGCTGGGCGGGGAACGACATGGGCATGCCAGACCATCGGCCCCAAAGAGGCTCTTCTATGGCGAGCTTACAAATGGGCAGAAAGACCGCTTAGGTCCACGGAAGCGCTACATAGATACGCTTAAGACCACACTGAAGGCATGTGACATTGGGCATCATGCAGAGCCAACTACGCTGGGCGGTGCACGTCGTGCGCATGCCAGACCATCGGCTCTTAAGAGGCTCTTCTATGGCGAGCTTTCAGATGGGCAGAGAGCCCGCAGAGGTCAACGAAAGTGCTACATAGATACGCTTAAGACCACACTGAAGGCATGTGACATTGGCCGTGACACCTGTGAGGCAGCAGTCAGGGACATAGCCTTCTGGTGCCTTATGATACAAATTGGCGCAGCGGTCTGTGAGATGAACAAACAAATGACTGCCAAGTCCAGACGTCAGGACAGGAAGGATCGTGCTCAAAACCCTTCTGATGTCATTACAACCATCTTTTGTCCGATATGCGGACGTAACATTTAGGCAAGAATTGGGCTAATAAGCCACCAAAATACACACATGGCTGCCAATAACATGACTAATATAATGAGAATGATCCTTGTCGATTATGACGGACAAACAACAACTAAATAATCGCAAGTATTTAATTTAATTTACATTAAATAATAACCTATTCAACAAGAGAAAAATAATTAAGCAGAGAAATAAAAGAAGTGTGGGCACAAGCAGAGGCGGCGCTAGGGTTGGTGTCACCCGGTGCGGTAGACCATGGTGCTACACCCTCTCGACCTACCGCATAGACTTCCTCCGAGTCCGCCAGTGCCAAATACTGGGAACATGCAGAAACGTAAGTAACGTTTGTAAATGAGGTCCGATATTTATAAAAGCAATAGGAGAAAATACTCCGGCTGCCAAAACAATAGGCACCAAGCGATCTATCAGTAAAAACCGTTTCGTACTAAATTGACGGAACTGAAATATGTGTTCGTGTGAAAAGAATTTCGTGTTAGAGGATATTACAAAAACTACATATACTCAACAAAATTACGTTATTGGAGTGCATTCTGTTAACATAGATATGTATGCTTTCACTCATTTAATAAAAGCCAATGAAACAAAAATATTACTTAAAGAAAGTTGCAACCTATTAATTTAAAAATAAAAAAAAACAATTTTTTTTGGAGAAAAATGTTATTTCCCCCACCTCACTGTGGAAAGAGTAGTGTGTGGTAGGTATCGTCTCAGCGGCTTACTCAATGGTGTCGGTATCTCGAAGCCAAGTAAGCCTTATTTCATATCAAACGTTAGACACCGCCTCTCGTTCCCGTCAAGCTTTCTTAATTATCAACATGACGGGGTTTTTGTGAGGTTTTTTTTTCTCAGAGAAGTCATACATTTTTTGTTTTAAATACATAGTAGTTTCTCGATACGGGTTTTTTTTTAAAAAACGTATTCCACTGTATTTCGTCATTTTTGTCGTCTCATTTTGTGACATAAAATAGAAGACGTAAAATTTTACAATTTGGTGTCACCCCTGTCATGGTGTCAACCAGTGTGGTCCGCAACCCCCACAACAACCCCGCCCCAGTGACGCCACTGGGCCAAAGTACTTAACATAAATGGATAAATGGTGTATATTGTATTTTATTTAAATTCTTTAGTGCATTTCCATTTCTGTATAATGAGATAATAATGTTAACTTAATACTACAAAATTCATTCAGTTCTTTTGAAAAAGTAATAAATATTTACTTTTATTTTAACGATCTTACTAGTCTTACTAGTTACTACTTTATATAAAATAGTCCATGAGTCGTCATCACTCCATCTCACGGTGTTGTAATAGATTTTATCACTGTATGTCAGACATTGCCTCTTTGACAAACTGTAGGTTGCACTGTTACAGGGACTTTTGGAACACAGACTTGCACACGCACTTTTTGTCATGTCTTCAAGATTAGAAAAACCAAATTTCATTTTTGATTTTTCATTCAAATAAAATAGATTTGTCAAACAATTATTTGTGCTGTTTTATTTCGTATTAAAAATAAATTCTTTTATTTCTGTTTATTTGACTATTTTCATCAATTATTTCTTGACAGTTTTAACAAATATGCTTTCAAATAAAAATTAAACCATGCACTTAGTGTTTACATTATAAAATATATATATCTTTAAATTGTATACTAAGTAATACTGAGAAACCTCGAAATGAGCAACTTTACTAGCTTCCATTTTATGAACAATAGTGTGGGCCTATATTTTTAAAAAGTTTACCTATTAAACAAAACTTTAATAATAGAACATGAAATTTTATGAAAAACTATATTTTTTAAATGGGATTTCGAAAAAAAAGACATTTAGTCTAATACAGTCATATTACCTACACGCAGACGTTTAGAATGAAATACATATTTTTAACAACCTTTGGTACCAACCTTGTTTTGTCACGTTTTGTAGCATGGTTCCCCCTGTTAGCTTAAAGCCAACTTGAAGTCTGTACACCGTCGTTTCATTCACAAAGCATGACTCGGTCAACGCGATGATGATCAAGAAACTTAATTTTCCAAACACTTCAGAAAATCTCTTCATAGTTTACAGCAATCCAGCTAGCGTCCCTATTGAACAGACAGTTGTTCCCATCAATCCATTAGTTCGAAAGCTGCTGGTAAAATTACGAGGTTAACAGCGTTACATAACAGTGACTCGTTCAACGGATGCTAATCTTTGTTTGATGTTCTGATTGACTTATCCGATCACAAAACTTTTAGAAAACTTCTAGAGGCTTTCACTCAAAGAGTTTTAATTCCGTGTCCCTGAGATGGTTGTTGAAAATTTCACAAGTTCATCAGTTGCTCAAGCGCTGAAAATTACTGTTTCCATGATAAAATAAAATAAGAGATTCTACCGAATCTAATCCAAATTAGTAACTCACTTTCTGTTAAGCTAATTTCGGTGAAAGACTTTTGCAAAATAATATGTTTGTGTTCACCTTGTCACGTATATTATAGAGCTATACGAAAATTAAAACGAAGTATTGGGAAAGTAAATATCTTCAGCAACGATAAAATTTCGTTCTATTTTATTGGTTAAAATGATTTCTATAACATAAAAAATAAGTTTCATTTAATGAACTGCTTGTACTTTATTGATTATTGATCACAAAAACTCGATAACAAATTTGTATGATTACAAAATTTTAAAGTAATTATTTTTTATTTTCAAGTTCTGTGTTTTTCTTTCGTTGAGTAAATGAAGTTAATAAAGTAAACAAGTAGAGTTAATTAGGACAAATTCATGATGTCCAGAATCGAGGAGCGGGACTTTGTGTGCGTATTTGGGAACACAGTGAAAAGTTCTGAATGATCGACTGTTTATTTTTGGACTTTATCAAATCGGTACAATTTCAAAAAAAAATAATTAAATGTTGATTATGGTTATAAGGGGTAAAATACGTATTTGTGAATGAACTCGTATGTGCCTAAGTTTATAGGAACTTCATATTAGCTTTGAGTTGGACCATAAGTTCATGTTGATCTTCGTTCACGACTTATTTACTCCACAGCTCATGTGGTTCCTAAAGTTCACGCTTGTAAAAGTTTCTGTGAATCTAACTTAAAGATAGGCAAAAATCGCTTTAATATTGTTTTAAAACAATTTCGCCACATTTTAGTCCAAACAATATATATTTTAGAGCAGCGGTTTTCAAACTGTGGTACGCGTACCACTGGTGGTACGCCAGGCCTCTCTAGGTGGTACGCGAAAAATTTTGAAAACAATTTAAATTGTGACCATATTTCTTTGATTGTATCTATTGCTACAATTTTATTTTTTAAAACTTTTTATTAGTTAACTAGTAAGTATTAATTACAAAAATATTTTAATTGGAACAAATTTAGGCAATAGTTTGAAGCAAAATAATTCCCAAACGCAACAGATTTCTAAAAATCAAATACAGATGTGCCAAGTAGTGCATTAACATGGCGGCGATGGCCAATTCATAGGCCTACGACCCTACGTAACCTATTATTCTAATTGGCTTTTTTTGTAAAACTTTTAATTCTCTTCCATAAATACTTATTATTTATACTCAAAAATATCTATCTTCCAACACAATTGCATACGAATATCTCCTATTATAGTGTTGATTCTACAATTAAATAATCTATGGTTGTAAACGCGCCAACTGGCAACTGTGCGAAGGAATTCTGTTGTCTGGTAGAGGTAGCACAGACGTAAATAGTATACTGTGGACTGTGGAGGTAGTCTTGGCAGTTTGACTTTAGATATGGCACTTTTATGCGGTGTTCGTAGTTTATTTAAATTTTAATGTGGAAATGTATAATTAATAAGTTTGTGAATATACATTCTAGGTTCCGTGGCAAAATTTTTGAATATTGGCCTAGCCACTGGCTATATGTTTGAAATACCAAATACCAATTCTTAATCTTTAAACCCATAAATGGTTAAAAAATCAACCGCTTAAAAGAAAGTTAGAACCGGCCAATGCTAAGGTTTGTAATGAATCCACCAAGGCTAGCACTCGAGAACAAAGCTTGAATTTTAACCAGAATGAAGATGATGGCACTCGTAAGCAGCGAAAGATTATTAGACGGTATGACGAAAGCTATTTATACTTTGGATTTACTTGGTGTGGTGACAAAAATGAACCCCAGCCTCAATGTGTCATTTGCAGTGAAAAACTTTCAAATCATTCAATGAAACCCTCTCTGCTTCAGCGCCATTTCAATACAAAACATATCCTTTATAAAGATAAACCACTTGAATTTTTTAAAAGAAAAAAAATTGAAATGCAACTACGTAAGACAAGTTTAAAGTCATTTACCAATATTAACTTACAAGCATTGGAAGCGTCTTATTTGGTCAGTTTGCGAATTGCTCAAACAGGGAAACCACACACTATTGGGGAGAGCCTAATATTACCTGCTGCTAAAGATATTGTAACTTGTTTGTTAGGACAGAATGCTGCCAAAAAACTTGATAATGTTCTTGTCGGATAACACTGTTTCCAGACGCATTCAAGATTTAGCTTGTGAAGTAAAGAAAATCCTCATTCAAAGGATACAGAAAAGCAGATACTTTGCAATTCAGTTAGATGAGAGTACTGATATTACAAAATTTGCTCAATTGATGACGTATGTTAGGTATGAACATGAACAGGCAGTTGAGGAAGAATTTTTGCTCTGCGAATCTTTAGCTGAGCGGACAACTGCTAATGAAATATTAAAAAACATTAATGATTTTGTTGTTGCCAATGAAATAAATTGGAAAAACTGTGTTGGGGTTTGTTCTGATGGGGCAGCTGCTATGACAGGCAAACATGGTGGAGTGGTTACTCAAAATAAGCAAGTTGCACCGAGAGCCAACTTCACACACTGCAGCATCCACCGTGAAGCATTGGCATCCAAAGCCATGCCCGACACTTTAAAAACAGTTTTAGACCAGGCTGTTAAAATAGTTAACTTCATAAAAGCTCGAGCTCTAAACTCACGCATGTTTACAATAATTTGCAATGAAATGGGAAGTGAACACAATAACCTTCTTTTGCACACGGAAGTACGCTGGCTATCTCGAGGGAAAGTTTTAACTCGGCTTTTTGAACTACGCTCAGAAGTACAAATGTTTCTGTTGAACAGCAAATTTGAAACATCGCATTTACTTTTGGACGAATTGTGGTTAATGCGTTTGGCATATTTGGCGGAAATTTTTGGGAAACTAAACGAACTGAATACGAGTTTGCAAGGAAGAAATATCACTCCATTTACTGTTGTGGATAAGATAAATGCAATAGTAAAAAAGCTTCAGTTCATTTTGTCAGATCTTGAGAAATCTTGTGTAGCTTCATTTTCTTCTCTTGAGTCTTTTGTGATGGAGAATAAGCTGCAACTTCATGCTAATTTGATTGAAGACATTAAGAAGCATTGCTCTCAACTGATACTGAATTTTCAATCATATTTTCCTGAACAGTTGGATAATAAGGAATGGATTCGAAATCCATTTTCGGATGTGGTGTTGCCGGCTGATTATTCAGTTTTTGAAAGAGACCAGTTTGTTGAGATTTCATGTGATCGTGAATTGAAGAACGAATTTAAAAAAGACATGCTGTGCGATTTCTGGTTGAAGCGAAGGAATGAATATGGATTAATTTCTGATCGAGCTTTAAAGTTTCTGATTCCTTTCAACACGTCATATTTGTGTGAAACTGGGTTTTCAGCTATGCTTGCAATAAAAAATAAATACAGAACAAAGCTTGAACTTGAACCAGATTTGCGATTAAAATTAACAAACATAAAACCTGACATTGCAAATCTGTGTGCGTCTAAACAAGCTCACAGCTCACATTAACATTTCTATTTTCATTTTTTATTGATACTCAGAATGAGCTCCATAAAATAAAATATTAACTTTTCTATGTCTAAGTTTACCTTTATAGGCCTAGTTAGTACCCATACATATAACGTACTGTATGTCTGTATGATGTTTTCTTTAATTGCAAGGGGACTTCGTGCCCACCTGCTGCTTTTTGTTATCGGACTTTAGCTGCATGTGGTACGCCAAAATTTGATTTTTTTACCAAGTGGTACAATAAAAATAAAGTTTGAAAACCGCTGTTTTAGAGAATAATATATATCTATACTGATAAAAGGCAAAGCCCTGACTCACTCACTCACTCATTCATCACTAATTCTCCAACTTCCCGTGTAGGTAGAAGTATGAAACTTTTGGAAGTTGTTGAGTAGCCTCTCGCGCCGAAAATTGGCGTAAAATAATTTTAAAATTAACACTCATGGAGGCCGGGGGCCCAAAAACGTTTTTCCCTTTTATATGCTATATAAAAATTAAAAATATCTTATTCTCCTGTTTCCCGAGAAGGTAGAAGCATGAAACTTTGGGAAGCTGTTGAGTACACTTCCGCGATGGTAACAGGCGAAAAAATATTCAAATTTTCACTTACTGGGGCCCAGGGGCCCAAATGTAGTTTTTTCCTTATATGAGCTATATAAAAACTGAAAATCACTAATTCACTAGTTGTTGAGTACAATCCCGCGATGGTAACGGGAGAAAAAATATTTAAATTATCACTTCCTGTGGGCCAGGGGCTCAAAGGAAGTTTTTCCTTATATGAGCTATATAAAAACTAAAAATCACATTACTGTGGACCGGGGGCCCAAATTTTTTTTTAATATTAAAAACTGACTCAACACTAATTCTCCAATTTCCCGTGAAGGTAAAAGCTAAAACTTTGGGAACTTGCTTAGTACACTCTTATGACGATAATTGGCGAAAAAGAATTTTAAAATTTTCACTCATGGGTGGCCGGGGGCCAAAACAGTTTTTTTCCGTATATGGGCAATATAAATTTGAATGAACACTAGTTACTCATTTTCCCGTGTAGGTAGAAGCATGAAACTTTGGAAAGTTGTTGAGTACCCTGCCGCAATGGTAGCAGAAGTGTGTCATTTTTTACTTTTGGTTTTTGTTTTTCTGCGGGACTACGACAGACATACAGAAAAGACGGTGAAGTTAACATATGTATTATATCCATCATGATCCAGATTGAAATCAATTGGTGTTTTGAATTTGTGTTACGCGGGTTCTCAACGCTTACTGAAATCTTTATTTACCGTTACAAAACGCGGGAATTTTGCTAGTATATATATATATATATATATATATATATATATATATATATATATATATATATATATATATAAGGGCTGTTATCGATTCATTTAAATTTAATCGTTATCTTTTGAAAAATTAACGATTAATTAATCGTTATTTTCGATAAAAGCAAAAAAAAATAGAAATTTATGTCGTCATTAAACGGAACATTTCAAGGGAAGTAACAAAACAGATAATTGACTTTTCTATTTTATTGAGTTATTTCCGAAGTCTCAAAGACATTGAAAAATACGAATATTTTGAACTAAATTTTATGACAATGTGTTGATACTTGATCGGATGTTTGTGCTGAAGGTGGTACGTCAGCGATGTATTTGATCCTTTAAAAGAGAATTGTTTATGGCAGTGAATACAGTAAACTTTTTCACCATCTTCGACTTTGCCACCAGCAGTTAGCTTAAAAACAAATATGAATATGGCACAGCAGGTATATGATTAAATTTAACTGCGCTGATGCTTTCCGCCATTTTTAGTTGATGTCTGTCGATCCACATACATTAATAAAATAAATTATAATATTACGCGGGAGAAGTTTGTACGTAAAAAATATATAAATTATTATTAATAATTAATTATTTATTTATAAAAAAAATATTTAAATATTAAAAATATTTTCGTTAATATTAATCGAATTTTTATCGATTAAAGTAATGTTATTCTATTTTAAAAAATTAAAGATTTATCGAGAAATTAATCGTTAATATATAGGACCAGCTAGACAAAAATAATTTAACCAGAAAATTTTAACTGACTTAAACTAAGAGACTACTAACATGCCACACTGAACGACTTTAGCAAAAATACTACAATGTAATATACTAATCTAAATCTGAGATGCTACAATATTGAATTTTTTTTACCGGAGATGCTGCAATACTTAATGTAAACAAGAATGCTAAAGTTAATGTAAATGCTGTATGGAACCAAAGATGCTACCCTGTTGACTGTAACCAGAGATGCTACAAATCCGAATGTATTCACAGATGCCACAGAGCTAAATGAAACAAGTAGGCTTCAAAAATTAAAGTATACAGAGATGCTACAACACAATTTAACCCCAGATGCTACAGCGCATAATATAAGCAGAGATGCCACAGAATATTATCTAAAGAAAAATGCTACAAGACAATGTAACAAGAGATGCTATGACATCTAGTGTACCCAGAGATGCTATGACATCTAGTGTAACCAAAGATGCTATGGCACATAATTTAACCAGAGATGCTATGACATCTAGTGTAACCAGAGATGCTATGGCACATAATTAAAGAGATATGCTATGACATCTATTGTAACCAGAGATGCTATGACATCTAGTGTAACCAGAGATGCTATGGCACATAATTAAACAGAGATGCTATGTAATCTAGTGTAACCAGAGATGCTATGTCATCTAGCGTAACCAGAGATGCTATGGCACATGATTAAACAGAGATGCTATGACATCTAGTGTAACCAGAGATGCTATGATATCTAGTGTACCCAGAGATGCTATGACATCTAGCGTAACCAGAGATGCTATGACATCTAGTTTAGCCAAAGATGCTATGACATCTAGTGTAACCAGAGATGCTATGACATATAGTTTAACCAGAGATGCTATGAAATCTAGTGTAACCAGAGATGTTATAACATCTAGCGTAACCAAAGATGCTATGACATCTAGTGTAACCAGAGATGCTATGGCACATACTTAAACAGAGATGCTATGACAACTGGTGCATAGGGCTGTCAATTTTGTTTAAAAAAAGCTGCCCGGGTACCCGTGAAAATTTCGAACGGGTACCCGGGTTACCCGTTCTAAACTTAAACGTCGCATAATTTTCCCCGTCATGATCGCTATACAATGAACATTGCAACCTAGCCACAATCCATGCACCTCATTTCACACAGTAGTAGTAGCCAAAGGCTTGCTTCCAGTAACATACATACACTACAATTAACTATTATGCACTAAAAACTTTTATTCAATTCCTGCTGTAAATGCATTCGTCATACTCATAAACGACAGAAAACTGAACATGCAAACATAATGTCCACGGCAATGACGTAACGTTCAGTGTCATACCTTGAATGTTAATATCCACTTGGCGTCGGTAGTCGATGCTAATGGCGATGAAGGACGCAATACTGCGGTAAATCTCAAGGGATCGTGCTTTGGTCAGTGGTACTGCTTTTGTTGAATAGCGTTCAAATGGCGTTTTATCGCGTTGGGTTGCCTTCGCAGACACAATTTCATTACAACAATGGATCATTTTGCCGTGTCGCTGTCAACTTGATTGGCCTGATTCCACACGACGTCTAACCCATCTTGTTAACTTTGGGTGTATTATTAATATCAAACACTTGTCAATGAACACAAGAAACACACGCGAATGCAATGGCGGTGGGTTATAGCAGTGCTTCTCAAAGTGGGGGTCCGCAGAAGCTATCATGTACGGAGAGTAAAATATAATTATAATCCTCCAATTGCTACCAATAATACTAACACTATAGAATTTTCATTGTTGACAATAAGCAAAGAAATAAAAGAAATAAAGGGAAATAAAATAAAAGGAAATAAAATACATTTCGCTACCATGTAAGTACAGGGAAAATAGTGCACCGTTTCCTGGTGCAATGGAAAAAATTCTTGCCGGTCCACAATACAAAAAATTTTGAGAAGCACTGGGTTATAGGAGGGAAGAGATGAGGGGGGGGGGAGAGTAGAAAAACGGCATTAGATAGTATCAATCGGTGACCCACTGTCGGCTATTTCAAAGCAAAGTTAGTGCCAAAGCAAGGGTGCTTGTATGAACAAAAAAACAAACACGGCATCTTTCATCTCTGTGCAGTCCATCCTCAGCCGACGTCTAACCCATCTTATACTGTTAGTAACTATTTAATTTATTAAATTTAAATACTGACGACCTTGTACGCATTATTAAGATCAGTTTTTCTAGGTCAACACGTGTTAATGAACACAAGAAGTGCAGGGGTGTGGGTTATAGGAGTGAAGGGAGGAGAGGGGGTAGATAAACACATTAGCTAGTATCAATCGGCGTATTTCAATGCAAAGTTAGTCAAAGCAAGGGTGTTTTTACACGCTTTTATTTAAGTCACAATGTTTGTATGTTGTATCCATCCTTCCTTCAAAATTTGAAACGTAAAATTATAACACTTCTGATGGTTCTAGAGATCTAAAATTTTTACCACAGATAGATCTTGGATGACAATGCATTGTATCAAAATTTCAGATCGATCGAATGTACCGTATTGAAATTATTGCATTTTTAGTTTATCTATAGTCTATATATAAGCAACAGTACCCGTCTGCTTCGTTGACATCCATGTGTTCATCACGTGAATACATCACCGTGGTATAAAACGTTGGGCGGGCGCTTATGAAGTGTTTGGTATACAAAAAAATAGTGGTAAATAAAACAAACCCGTAAAAACAAAGTTTTTGACTATAAATCCCTTATATATGAGACATAACTAACAGTATTGATTATTTTCAAACATTTACAGACTGAATCTGTCTTAACTCAACTTTGCATCATAACCCTAGTGGGGGGGGGGTGGGGGGGGAGAGGGGAAAAGTCTGGTCACCGATTCGCTTGACCGAGCTCAGAGTGACACGTAAAATGTAAACAAAAGCGCCCGTCGCTTCGTTGGGTCGCCTCAATGCGTCAGCTCAAAATTTCACGTGGCAAAAAACAATAACAAATCGTGAAATTAAATTACATACCTCATATTAGGATAAACTAAAAATGCATTAATTTAATTACGGTACGTTCGATCGATCTGAAATTTTGATACGATGCATTGTTAGGTCAGACGGGTCCGTGTGCCAAATTTCAGTTCGATCGGATTATGGGAAGTGGGTCATTTTTTACTTCTGTTTTTCCGCACGCCGAGCCCAAGACAGAGAGAGATGATGACAGACAGAGACGGCCGCGAAGTTAATATAAGGGATTTAATAAAACAAACCCGTAAAAACAAAGTTTTTGACTATAAATCCCTTATATATGAGACATAACTAACAGTAGTGATTATTTTTAAACATTTACAGACTGACACTGAGTGATGTCCCTTGTCTTTAATAATTGGGGGTGGGATGTGAGGGGGTGTCGGCACGACGGTCGTCGTCAACACGACGGTCGGCGTCAACTCAAACTCACGTGGAACTGGAATTTAAAATTAAAAAAAACAGTGAATTTTGAATTACATACCTCATATAAGGATAAACTAAAAATGCATTAATTTAATTATGGTACGTTCGATCGATCTGAAATTTTGATACGATGCATTGTTAGGTTCGACGGGTCCGTGTGCCAAATTTTAGTTTGATCGGATCATGGGAAATGGGTCATTTTTGACTTCTGTTTTTCCGCCCGCCGAGCCCAAGACAGACAGACAGAGAGAGAGAGAGAGAGAGAGAGAGAGAGAGAGAGAGAGAGAGAGAGAGAGAGAGAGAGAGAGAGAGAGAGAGAGAGAGAGAGAGAGACGCAGGTGAAGTTAATATAAGGGATTTAAAAAAAAACCCGTAAAAACAAAGTTTTTGACTATAAATCCCTTATATATGAGACATAACTAACAGTATTGATTATTTTCAAACATTTACAGACTGACACCGAGTGATGTCCCTTGTCTTTAATAAATGGGGGTGGGATTTGAGGGGGTGTCGGCACGACGGTCGGCGTCAACACGACGGTCGGCGTCAACTCAAACTCACGTGAAACTGGAAGAAAAAAAACAATAACAAACAGTGAATTTTGAATTACATACCTCATATAAGGATAAACTAAAAATGCATTAATTTAATTACGGTACGTTCGATCGATCTGAAATTTTGATACGATGCATTGTTAGGTCAGACGGGTCCGTGTGCCAAATTTCAGTTCGATCGGATCATGGGAAGTGGGTCATGTTTGACTTCTGTTTTTCCGGCCGCCGAGCCCAAGACAGAGAGAGAGAGACGGCCGCGAAGTTAATATAAGGGATTTAAAAAAGATGTGTGGGCTTCAGACGTGAATTTTAAAGAGTTTTTATTATAAGTTTTAAAAAATAGCTGTAAAAACAAATTTTTTGACAATAAATCCCTTATATATGAGACATAACTAAAAGTAGTGATTATGTTTTAAAAGCGTGTCCTTTTTTTAAAAAAAGATTTTTTAAATATTACTTATTTTTATTAACAAACACAGCGTCTTTTATCTATAAGCAGTCATTAGCAGTCCATCCTTTTTTTGGCAGAGGACTTTTGTTTTCTATATATGATTCTTTTAAAGAACCAATTTTTATTTTTTGTGTGTTGTGCGATTTCTGTTTCACGTTGAGAGAAAAAAAGATATATCAAAATACATTGTATTTATTGGGACCGTATTTTATTTCCCGTTGACAGATATTTCCCGTTGACAGATATTTCTCCTTAGATGTACTTCACAGCATATATTTGAAACAAAAAATTTCATTTGATAAATTGTTTCGCAAGCCACAATGTAAACACAAAAAAGCCGCATGGGAGCCGAAGTTTGGCCTACGGTTAATATAGACATTGAAGCCACATTTTCACGGATACCCGGGCGGAATTTTACTACCCGGGTAATCACACGGCAACGGGTACACGGGTCCCGGGTACCCGTTGACAGGCCTAAGCGTAACCAGAGATGCTATGACATCTAGTGTAACGAAAGATGCTATGACATCTAGTGTAACCAGAGATTTTATAACATCTAGCGTAACCAGAGATACTATGACATCTAGTGTAACCAGAGATGCTATGGCACATACTTAAACAGAGATGCTATGACAGCTGGTGTAACCAGAGATGCTATGACATCTAGTGTAACCAGAGATGCTATGTCATCTAGCGTAACCAGAGATGCTATGACATCTAGTGTAACCAGAGATGTTATAACATCTAGTGTAACCAGAGATGCTATGACATCTAGTGTAACCAGAGATGCTATAAAATATAGTGTAACCAGAGATGCTATGACATCTAGTGTAACCAGAGATGCTATGACATCTAGTGTAACCAGAGATGTTATAACATCTAGTGTAACCAGAGATGCTATGACATCTAGTGTAACCAGAGATGCTATGACATCTAGCGTAACCAGAGATGCTATGACATCTAGTGCAACCAGAGATGCTATGTAACAATTCTCCAAAACTAAATTGTTTTTTGCCGCTAGATTTCATGCAGTTTATACTTTTCATTTAATTTTAAAAAACATAATATTATGTTCTATCATTATTAACTGTTTCAAAAGCTTTTATTCAGCCTGTCAAACTTACAATATTTAGAAAAATTGAGTGATAATATTAATGACATTGATCCTATTTTACCAGTCATTGAATTTCATTTTTATCTATTGCCAAACTTCAATCAATGAATACTTTTCAAGTTTGAGTCTGCATGTGGAATTTTTGTTGTACTCACTTCAGGACTCGGTCAATTTGACCTTTCGGCCGAGGTAAATCTCATAATTGAATTTTCACTCACATCTCGTTGATCAATTGGCTTGCAAATTTGCACATTACATGTGTGTTTTTCAGTGGCATTAGTTGATAAAGTACATTTATTTATTTATTTGGTAATTTATTTTGATTGGATTCGACTTAGTTCAAGTTATTGTTCGAAGCGAATTCATCCTCCTTTCAGCACTTCGCACTCGCTAGTCACGATATTTGTGAGTTCGACTCACAACTGAATGAGGTTCTGTCAGGAATATTGTGTTCCATATTAAATAGATCATTTTTTTTACATGACGTACTAACTTATTTTCTGAATGTATACGGTTAAAATCCAAGCGTAAAAACACATTAAAACAGAAAAAAAACCTTTTACAATCTTTTAGATTGTAATAAATTAGGCTGTGATTCGTCAATTTTTAAATCCCTTATATTAACTTCGCGGCCGTCTCTGTCGTCATCTCATCATCTCTGTCTTGGGCTGGGCGGGCGGAAAAAGAAAAGTCGAAAATGACCCACTTCCAGTGATCCGATCGAGCTGAAATTGTGCACACGGACCCGACTCACCTAACGATGCATCGTATCACAATTTCAGATCGATCGATCGTACCGTAATTAAATTAATGCATTTTTAGTTTATCCTTATATGAGGTATGTAATTCAAATTCACTGTTTGTTATTGTTTTTTTCATCCACTTCCACGTGAGTTTGAGTTGACGCCGACTGTCGTGTTGACGCCAACCGTCGTGCCGACAACCCCCTCACATCCCACCCCCATTTATTAAAGACAAGGGACATCACTCGGTGTCAGTCTGTAAATGTTTGAAAATAATCAATACTGTTAGTTATGTCTCATATATAAGGGATTTATAGTCAAAAACTTTGTTTTTACGGGTTTGTTTTATTAAATCCCTTATATTAATTTCGCGGCCGGTCATCTCATCATCTCTGTCTTGGGCGGGCGGGCGGAAAAAGAAAAGTCGAAAATGACCCTTCCCGTGATCCGATCGAGCTGAAATTTGGCACATGGACCCGACTCACCTAACAATGCATCTTATCAAAATTTCAGATCGATCGAACGTACCGTAATTAAATTAATGCATTTTTAGTTTATCCTTATATGAGGTATGTAATTCAAATTCACGGTTTGTTATTGTTTTTTTAAATCCCTTATATTAACTTCGCGGCCGTCTCTGTCGTCATCTCATTGGCTGGGCGGGCGGGCGGACAAACAAAAGTCGAAAATGACCCATTTCCCGTGATCGGATCGAGCTGAAATTTGGCACACGGACCCGTCTGACCTAACAATGCATCGTATCAAAATTTCAGATCGATCGAACGTACCGTAATTAAATTAATGCATTTTGTAGTTTATCCTTATATGAGGTATGTAATTCAAATTCACGGTTTTTTATTGTTTTTTTCTTCCACTTCCACGTGAGTTTGGAGTTGACGCCCACCGTCGTGCCGACACCCCCTCACGTCCCACCCCCATTTATTAAAGACAAGGGACATCACTCGGTGTCAGTCTGTCAATGTTTGTAGCTTTTGAAAATAATCAATACTGTTAGTTATGTCTCATATATAAGGGATTTATAGTCAAAAACTTTGTTTTTAAGGGTTTATTTTATTTAAATCCCTTATATTAACTTCGCGGCCGTCTCATCATCACTGTCTTGGGCGGGCGGTCGGAAAAAGAAAAGTCGAAAATGACCCACTTCCAGTGATCCGATTTATTTAAATCCCTTATATTAACTTCGCGGCCGTCTCATCATCACTGTCTTGGGCGGGCGGGCGGAAAAAGAAAAGTCGAAAATGACCCACTTCCAGTGATCCGATCGAGCTGAAATTTGGCACACGGACCCGACTACCTAACAATGCATCGTATCAAAATTTCAGATCGATCGATCGTACCGTAATTAAATTAATGCATTTTTAGTTTATCCTTATATGAGGTATGTAATTCAAATTCACTGTTTGTTATTGTTTTTTTCTTCCACTTCCACGTGAGATTTTGAGTTGACGCCGACCGTCGTGCCGACACCCCCTCACGTCCCACCCCCCGTTATTAAAGACAAGGGACATCACTCTGTGTCCGTCTGTAAATTTTTGTAGAGTTGGAACATAATCAATACTTTTAGTTCTGTCTCATATATAAGGGATTTATAGTCAAAAACTTTGTTTTTACGGGTTTGTTTTTTCAAATTATTAGGTGAAAAATAATGATATCAAAACTTCAAAATAAGAACAAATGTAGAAATTTTAGTCGTTTCATTACATAAGTAAATCCCAGAAGCATTGGCTTCAGAATCAACATTTCTTTCGCTAGGATGTAAAGACTATGCATTGAGTCATAATTTTTTTTAATTAGTCACTTTATTATTTCAATGAAATATTTAAAACATCTGAAATACATACATTTGCATAATGATATATTGATTGTTATTCATTTCATCTCTTTGAATTTTCAAACTTTAACGAAAAATCATTAAACTTGTTAGACGAAACAAAATTAAGTTTGCGAGTAATGCCTGTAATCGTTAAAAATTGTTTTGTAATCAGTCTTACTAAAAAAAATGGCAAATTAAATTAATTGAAAATGCTGTTTGAAATCATTGATTTCATATTGAAAGTTTATTAAATACTTAACCCCATATTTTTAATAGGCGATATTTCTCTCTACTTTTGTTTTATTATTTTTATATCTAACTAGTCCAGACATTTGATGGTAATGAGACTGATTTACACTTTGAAAATTGTGTATTAGATTAACATGTTTTATTTTTATTTTCAATATAATACAGTTCAGTTACTGAGATGTTGTCGAATAATTATTAATAATCATAATACACATCCACATACATAGACACACAAACGCACACACAAATACACATATACACAAACATACACACACACTCAAAAACACAAACACAAAAAAATACACGCGCATACACATAAACACCTACGCACACAAACACACACAATGATGCTTATGTCAGCCTCTCTTAGTCTATGTTGGCATGGCGCTAGCCTCTTATCTGGCATCAACGCAAAGTAGCACCAAGTTCCTGGCACGTTTTGTGGACTCATTCACTGATCAAAGACTTCTATAATGTCAGCAAACTTGTATGCTGAAATATCATTCAACAATCTAAAAATACTTCTTTAAAAAGAAACATACATTTTTCTTTAAAAAATGTTATGAAAAAGACGAAACTAGCAAAAACGACAAAGTTGTAATAACACTTGACAATTTCTTACATTTTTTTCTTTAATTTATTGTAAATTGTTTACGAATCGTCTTAAATCAACGTGTAAAACAAAGGAAGACTTTTGACGGATGTAATGAGAAGAGAAATTGTAGAAGTGTACAAAGTGTCGGCACCAATGATTTTCAGCTTGGGGGCCGTCCATAAAGTACGTCACGCTATTTTTTTACCATCTTTACCCCCTGTCTCGAACAAAAATGTTGTTTTTATTAACAAAATAATTAAAATTTAATATAAAACACCGTGACGTCACACATGGCCATAACCCCCCTCCCCCTGCCACAAAGTGTCACACTTTCTTACACCCCCCTCTGGAGCGTGACGTGCCTTATGGACGGCCCCTTGGGTGTCCTAGATAAGATGGCTTAAAGATGGCGACAATAACTAACGTTATCAAGGATCGGTAAATATGAAGAAAAAAAACACACAACATTGTTAAAACATGATTTCACTATCACTTTCAGTTCCTGTGATATCCCTATAGGCCACTACCTGATCAGTGCGATTCTATGTTTCCCTATTTATCCTGCGGCGTTGTCTGGACATCGGACATGGGCAAGAAAACTGCACGTGTCAGCTTGATGGGAAGTCGGTCAAAACTGACTTGATAATTGACAATCGTAGAGTTCACTTCTTGCATATTTATTATGTAGTCTTCTATTAGTGTCAGTATTAAATAATCCAAAAATAAAAACAAAAAAAAATACAATATCCATTGATACGAAAGAATCATAATTGCACGTGATATTAAAGGGTATAATTTAGGGCTGCGGAAATTAACGATTAATTAATCGATCAATCGTTTAAAAAAATTAATCGATTAAAAATAATTTGATCCATTAAAATTCGTTTAAAATTAAATAAATATTTCTACTACTTTTTTTCAATTAATTAATATTTGTATTTTTGTTACTTATATACTTTTCCCTCGTATTGTTATTATTTATTTAGACGTGCAGAGGTAAACAAACTGGCTACTAATGACAGCACAGTTAAAGTTAAGCATTTAAGTGGAAATTCGAGCAAACATTTTATTTTTAAGCTAACTGCGGATGACAATTAAGTCAGACGAATCAGATGCAGTAGACGGCGCACTATTAAACTTTCAACGTTTTAAACAAAAAGAGTTATAGAAAAATCACTTACGTCAGTGCTACAGTTTGAATTTACAACATTTTTGTGTCACCTCTACAAGTACAGATACAAATACAGTGTGACCCCGTTAAGTCGTGGTCATTCGGGTCCATATTTATGTAATCACGAATTAGGTGAATCGCGATTTATCGTCACTTAGTACAGATTTCAGTGTAACATATTGAGCGAAATAAAGGATGCAAATAAAAACACGTTTTCTTCCCTATAACATGTATTTAAAATTAATTAAAGTTTATTATATATATCAATACATTTCCTGGTACACTTATTTTAATCCAATGTATTAAGACAACTTTAATTACAAAAAATACAGAAAAATCGGTAATCGTCATTTATAACTGATGCTTTGTAGTAAGCTGCATGTTAATTACAAGAATCCGTATAACTTTTTTATCCTTAATTACTGGGTTTTTTTTATATTTATGTTCATTTTAAAAGTTATTTCTTTATGAACAATCTACTCAGCAATGATTGCTTTTTATATCATTTTTTTTCTTCCTTATTTTTTTCATAACCCAGGTTTGCTGCCCCGCGGAAAGAAATATGTTGATGCTATAAAAAAAATTAACTTAAAAAAACCTTTCAGATATTTAATGTCGTAAGCAGATTAATTTTTTGTTTCAATGAAATATTGGAAATCTTCTACAACGTCTACTTACTGATTTTCAATCTATACATATCACACATTTGGACTTGTTAGATCCTCATATGAAATATCTGGAGTGCTATGAATACAATGGAATAATAGTTAGCCTCTTGTATCTGTTAGATCATTTTGATAAAATGTATCTCCTAAAACTGCAATGAGCTCATTTTCATTTGACGTGATAAGTTTTTTTTTACCCCTTTTCAGATGGTGTTCTCGAAGCAGTGGATCATAATTTGCTAGCAGATGCCTCAGTTTCAGAATATTGCCTATATTTGCACTAGTATAGCCCTCTCTGTGACCGCGAAAAGCCAATTTTTTTTTATAAACAGGATTTAATACGCTCAAACATTCTAACAATAAATTCTTGCCTCTTTTTTGTTTTGTTTTCTTTAACAACGTATTCTTGTTTGTTATATATTTAGATATGTCTTTTATTTTTTAGTCCGGTTTCTGATTCCTTCCATTTATAGGTATCAGCACATCATTATCAAGTTCTTATAATACTTCAGCCCTTTGTTTTTCAATTCAGTAGCATTAGTATAAGAAGAATTTAGATTCATTATGGACTTTGAACTTTTGGCATTTGAACCGTTGACGTATTTTAAGATAGTCCCCTTCATTTCTGGTATTAATTTTTTACCTTGGTTTTCCTTTTATGTTATTAATTTTTATTGTAACTTTTTTTTAAATTTTTATAAGCCAATTAACAATCAGGAATTTGCCACCCCCAACAAAGTGCCGCCCTAGCGATTTCATTGGCTCATTTTTGAAATTGATCGGGTACAGTAATTTTCCCTTCTAAAAAAAGTAGCGGATGTCAAATGAAGAATCAATTAAGTTACGAGCAGATCAATGCCACGTTCTCATACTACTTAAGCCTCTTGTTTTTTTTAGTTCAGTGTCATAAATATCAGAATAATTTTTTTCCAATATGGAGATGGAAGTTTTGGCCGTAGAAACGTTCAGATATTTTATGATATTTCCTTTATTTCTATTATTAATTTCTTATTTGTTTTTTTATTTTATTTTGATAAAAAGTTCCACTTTATTTTTGACATTTTCATTTTTATAAGCTTATTAAAGACGAGGAAGTTTCCGCCCCTAACAAAGTGCCGCCCAGGGCATTTGCCCCCCTCGCGCGCCACTGCGTTGTTCCCTTCTCACAATACCATCCATTATTATCACTGTGACTATAACAGTGTCATCTTAAAACATTATTATCACTGTGACTATAACAATGTCAGCTTAAAACATAAGAAATGTGTGTGGGGGGATCAGGTGTTAGACTCACATTAGGAGCTTCAACCCAATCCAAATTTCCAGATGAAACTGTCTTTACTTAACTTGGTAACAATGAATCTGTTATTTTGGTATGTCCTATAAAGTATAAACAAAAGACGGTGATTCATGAACTTATACCGCTAGATACACTCTGGTTCCAAAAAAAGATCATGAACATTGTTATAAAAAAACCTTAACTCATTTTGATGTTGTTTTCACTGTTTAACTTTTTATTTTGTTTACTAAAACTTAATTGTTATTGAAAATGTAGACTCAGTACTTTACTATCAAATTTTAAAAAAGTTCACTTTCACTAATAATTTCTTAGTTTATTTATATATCTAAATTCTAAATGTAAGTTATGTTTAATTTGTTTTTCACTCGTTCCGCTATTAAATTCCAAGTGAATAGCATTTTAAAACGTAATTCCAAGACTTTCTCACTGAGTTTCCCTTAAAATACTGAACATACAACCAATTAACTTAATACTTAGTGATTTTTTTTTATTTCTGTAGACTAAACAGACTGCGAGAGGTGGGGTGGGGAATCGTTAATCTGGCTTCGGGGTAGTCTGGCCTGGCTACTTTAACCTTGGAATTAATCTATGAAAGGACCACTTTCGGCACCGAAATTTATTTTGGTCTTGGCCAGATTAACCACAAGAATTATCAGGACAGTGGTTTAACATGTAACACCGGCATGACCTTACAGGAGATGCAACATGAAGCACTCATCAATAATCAGACAATGGCTATACGATTGATTGAATATTCCGTGTCAAAGTTACGGAATGTTTACTTAAATACAAAATCGACCAGTTTCAACTTCAAGAGTAAATCAATCAATTTTTACATCAATAATTTTCATTTTAAGAAAAAATAATCTTGATGAACTGGCTGTATTTAAAATTCTTGAGGATGTTAGTGAAACAGTTCAACATGAACTAGAATATGAAACCAATGTTCTCATGGTAGTCTACGGACTTGACATCTTAACAAAGACTGCCATCACGTCTGCAAACTTATATTCTGGTGAGAGAAATTTCCAAGATAAATTATAATCTGTATCATTTGAAGCTTTGGAGGATAACTAAGATAAATATTGATTTTAAAATTAAATATAAAAATTGTTTTAGTAGTCAATAAACAAACAAAAATAGCTCAGCCCTTTGCTTAAAATCTTTTTAATCGTCATTCGATTTTTAAACAAGATTTTCTTTTGTATTTAAAGTAAATATTTTTCATTATTCTAAGTTTCAATATACACTCTTGTTTTCATTACACATTTTAAATGTGTATTTTTAGCTGTGTAATCATCATTTTGTTTTTATCTGTTACATTTATTTTAAGCAAAAATTTTTAAAATTCAAATACATGTCGCTAAAATAGTTCTTTTTATTTGATAATAGCATTAAAAAAGAGTTAATGCAGTTATAATTTTACATTTGATAGTCAAGCACTTTTTTAGATTTAAAAATTTATTGGCATTTTTTAAAAACCCATGCAATTAACAACTTAAATAAAAGACTTGAAAGGGCCCCATAAATATTGTAGCAAAGAGCGTGGTAAATTCAAGTCAGTACTTCATACCAGTGACTCTTGACTATTGGTGTCATGCATATTTTGGCCATCCGGTCCAACGGTGAGTACAGGATCTGTGGGAATGTGACAGTCGACAGGGGCCAGTAACTCTGACACATGTCGTAGTTGGTATCGATAATTTGGAAGTACGTTACATCTACGACACAGCCGCCAGATTTGTTGATGACGAAGCTTCTTTTGCTTGGAGTGGAAATAGTGCCCCTGAACGGAAAATGAAGGCAAGTCTTCTAATGTGTTCAGTGGAATCTCAATGAGTTACATTTCAAAATCGATTTTGAGAATATGTTATTTATTTTTAAAAATGTGAACAGTGCGGCTACTGAGTCGATGGGACTTGGAATTTTTTCACGTTAATGAATCTAATCATGAGTAAGATACGTATTTAAGTCTTTCAATATATAATTGATTTGATAGAAAACGTTAAATACATTTAATGGCGGTTTTAACATTTAAACTGTTTTCTTGGTAATTTCTGCAGAAATTGCCATGACTTAAAGACTGTGCTAGACAGTCTTGGATGACAGACTTCGGTTTTGTATTACAGACATTAATGTTGCATGGCAGACTTTGGTCTTGCATGGCAGACTGTGGTCTTACATGACAGACTACGGCTTTGGCTCAAATGGGTAAAAATAAATTAATTGCCGAAATGCCCAGCTGCCGTGTTAAAAGAGAAAAAAGCACAACCTTCTAAACTTCTAAACAGTAAGAACAAGTCTGGCCACTAGTTGATGCACCCTCCGGTATGGCAAAAGCAAAAAATAGCACACATCCTTGACGACGCCAAAGGACAACAACGATGGATGAGCTGTGGAAGAAAGCCAAAATCATCACAATTCCCAAAGAAGGAAATCAAGGCGATCACCCCGCCATCTATCGGTCAATGTCCCTTACGTCGAGTTTGGACAATTCTATTTGGACCAAATGACTCTTCTATGGCCAGTCAATCGCAAACAAGCTCCAGATTAGAAATCACACGGCGCAGTGTATCGCGATCTCGTGAGGGGCGTATGCTAATGATCAACAACCACATTGGAGACGCCTTATCCAGCAAAGAACACCTTTATTATGTGGGGATGGGGAGGAGATGGTTGAACACCTGTTGGCGAGTGCCCGGTGATGGTCGGAGTTTCGGACAGATCGATTGTGCATATATAGAATTGTCTCTATAGCGATGTCCGCTCGATGAGGCTCGCCATGAAATCTATGAGTTGGGTCATAATATAGTTTAAGCTCAACCTAACAAAATAAAATTAACATGCCAAGTGCGTAAACGGAAAGAAATACTTTTTAAAAAGTTGTATTGAAAAAAAAATTTCAAACTAAAATTTTACTTTGTTTAGTGAATCATGTAAGAATAATACATTTTGATCTTGGTATTTTTTCCTCTCTAAATCTTAATGCTACTAATATTTACCCTCCAATGTCAAACTCTCCAATCCATGGTTCATTTATCATTGACGTCCAAGACGAGGCAATGATCCTATTTTGACGGAACCAATCATTGACGTTTGCCCCAGTGCCGTTAAAAATGATGTAGTCCATCTCTGTGCCGTTAGTGTACGAGGCCAACTTAACCTGGAACATGGAGAATTGTAACAAAGTGGTTTTGGAATTTTAGCTATTCATTTTAGATCAAGACACAAAAGAAAATGCGCCCTGTGGATGTTGTTTTCCAGGGAAGTTTTATTTTAAGAGTGAGATTCGAATCAATACCATAAACACAAAAAAATAGACAGAATTGATATGACCTGAGAAATGTTGCTCCTTTGGTCCAAAATAAGACTTTGTAAATGTCTTGGGCATAAACCTGATATATCAAGACTCTAACAGTGGATAGGCAGGTCTGGTGGCACGGGATTGTCGTCCTTTGCATTGGCCTCCAGCCATCTTTCGAACGTTATTACCGTTGCGAGCAGAATTTCAAATTGAAATCTGCTTAACTTTTGAATATCAATGTTTCAATACCCTATGGTATTTTTGTAATATAGTTCTTCAAGTTCTAATGTACCAAGTTGGATTTTCAACAAAAAAAAACAACATTAAAAACCCATCCATTGTAGCCAGAAACCGTTGCGGCACTGTACTCAACAATTCCCTAGTTTTTATGGCGATCGGATGAATAAAAAAATATTTATAAAGCATATATAATGTTTATAAACGACATTAGTGCCCCCCGGGTCCAATCAGTGCAAGATACAAAGTTAAAAAAAACTTTTTGATTTTAATATGTATTATTTTGGAGATATGTGTCGATATTTGTCAAGATCGCGTGCAATCTTATAGTGAAATAACGTTTTAAATGTTTAAGAAAATAAGATTAGGGCCCCGGGTCCCGAAGTAATAACAGTAGTTTTATATGTGCCAAAGAGTTTTTATGTACCTAGTTTTGTCAAGATCCTTACATTTACACAGTAGTCAAAGTTTAAATTACTTTTTATTTGTCTTATACTTTTTTAAAAATTACATTTTGGGCCTCCGGCCCCGTATAAGTGGTTTTCTAAAACTTTTTTTTATGCCAGAAACCCTTTTCAAGATAGTACTCAAAAGCCTCCCATAGTTTCAATGCGATTAATTAGAATGAAATTTCGACTAATAATTTGAGAAGAAATGCTACAACACATAATGCAACCAGAGATGCTACAACAAATAATTTAAGAAGAGATGCTTCAACACACACAATACAACCAGAGATGTTACAACACATAATGCAACCAGAGATGCTACAACACATAATGCAACCAGAGATGCTACAACAAATAATTTAAGAAGAGATGCTTCAACACACACAATACAACCAGAGATGTTACAACACATAATGCAACCAGAGATGCTACAACACATAATGCAACCAGATATGCTACAACAAATAACTTAAGAAGAGATGCTACAACATACACAATACAACCAGAGATGCTACAACACATAATGCAACCAGAGATGATACAACACATAATGCAACCAGAGATGCTACAACAAATAATTTAAGAAGAGATGCTACAACACACACAATACAACCAGAGATGCTACAACACATAATGCAACCAGAGATGCTACAACACATAATGTCACCAGAGATGCTACAACACATAATGTCACCAGAGATGCTACAACACATAATGTAACCAGAGATGCTACAACACATAATGTAACCATAAATGCTATGACATCTAGTGTACTGCATGAAACAATGTTTCAAAAGCTTTTATTCAGCATGGCAATATTTTAAATGCTTCGAAAAATTGAGTGATAATTTCAATGACATTATCCCATTTTACAGTCATTGAATTTTAATGTATCGATTGCAAACGTTAATCAATTAATACTTTTTAAGTTTGAGTCTGCGGATTAACTATTTATCTTACTCACTTCAGGACTAGGTCATTTTGACATTTTGTCCCGCGCTAATCTTATAATTAAATATTCACTCACATCTCCTTGATGAATTGGCTTGACAATTAGAATTTTTGTGTTTTTAGTGACATAAGAATTCATTTAACATTTTTTTATTTATTAAAAAAATTATTTTGATTAGATTGCACGTACTTACAATTCAAGTTATTATTCAGAGCTGCTTCATCCCCCCTTCAGCACTTCTCACTCGTCAGCCACGATATTTGTGAATCAAACTCATCTAACTGTAAATGTGTCTGTCAGGAATATTTTGTACCATATTCAATAGATTGTTAATGCTATGAAATGTAGGACTAAACACAAACCACAGATAAGCGTAGGACACACTAATCTTCTGTATAGAAGGAGCGTCTGTAAACAGATAAGATAAGATAAGATAAGATAAATGTAGACTTATTTTCTGAATGTATACGGTTAAAATTCAAGCGTTAACACACATTTTCAAAAATAAAAATTAAAAATTTCACATTTTAAAGTTTATATGGCAGTGATTCCTCAATTTGATCCAAATATCTAGCACAATTCGTTTCAATTTATTTGGTGAAAAATAGAAGAGCATCCAAGTAATAAGAAAGTATGTCTTCCTCTTTTTTTGCTGCTCCCGATAAAATTGGAACTGGCTAATTCCCCTCGTCATAAATTTCTTTTTTACAGAATAAGATTTGTGACGAATGGAGCAATAACAGATTTTGTTGTTATTAAATTCAGTTCATTACCTTGACGCGAAAGATTGCGTTGATTATTTTTTTTAAACAAGTCACTTTTGAATTCAATTAAATTGGATCGTAAAGCATCATTTTTATCTTTCAAGACTTCCAGGACAGAGTTAAACAGCTTATAAAACCTACCTAAACAAGCGACCTTTTGACAGCCAACGAACTTCTGTGCAAAGCAGAATATGATTAAATTCTTCAAAAGTTTTCAATACAAAGTTGTTTAAATAATATGTCATTCAATGATTTGCTTCTGATTGTGTTGATAGCTTTAATTTATTACACATTTAAATGAATTATGTAGGCGTGAACTTAAATTTGTGGCAACTAGATGTTGACGATGGATGATACAGTGTACTGTGAATGCATTCAGCACATCCTTTTTTTTTAATATTCAAGAAAAACCATGTAGCTCACAAACCTCGTTGAAGCACAATCTGTGGCTATTAAAAAATTTTTTTACTTATAGGTATTTCTTTTTCTTAAAAAAAAACTCATCCAATATACGAAATATTTATTCTGTTTTGGTATCAGTGTCCAAATATTTAGAAAATAATAATTCTTGGCAAATTTGTTCTTCCAATGTAAACAGCGCGTATGCTAAAAGTAAAGCTTCATTTCCTGGCTAAGTTGACTCATCAAGTTGAATAGAAAATCGAGATGTTTTTAAACAGCCACACAATAAATCTTCAACATCTTGAGCCATTTCATCAATTCTTCTTTGCACTGTTTTATTGCTCAGTAAAATTTTTCTTGGTAATATCCGATGCTGGCTTGTGTAGAACAGTACGGATTAGCTCACTTATAGTCGGTTAATTTGTTCTGCACTAAGAGTATGATGTTTTCCCGATTTGGCAATAATTAAACAATATAATTTTCAATGTCACGTCTGTAGTGTCTGTCCGTGACGCTACTAATTTTAGAAAGCAGCGCAACATATTACTGCACCAATGCATCAAAAGGTGTGCAAATTAAAGATGCGCTGTAAAAAAATATTATATGACTTCATTGTTTTAGCTCATATTTTAATTTTGGAAAAGGGATCAATGTAAAAAGAGGATTTGATGATGGTTAATTAAAAAATAAAAAAACAAAGGGGAAGCCGTAGGCGCCCTACAACCCCTATTATAAAATACTTTGTGTACATTTCAGAAAGTTTAAAATTTTGTATTTATCAAACAAGGACAAGTTAGTTGGGCTTTTGAAAAAGGTCGGCGCCGTAATTTGCAATCTCTGTCACGCAAGTCTGTCTGTCCGTGACGCTATGCGAGGTAACTCCTGATAAAAAAAATAAAATGTTGCTTTCGAGATTAACAAAATGTGTTTCTCGCCATAAAATATTGTGACATGACGTCATTATTTGAGCTTTTATTAATGTGTGAAGGGAACGAAGTAAAAAGAGTAATGTTTTATTTGATGTGATTAATATATATTTTTTTTTGTATTAAATGTCCGTTTTTGTGTATCTGTCCATGTCAATATTACGTACGTAATTATAAATTTAATTTTCTATATTAATATATAACATTTGTTTTTCAGATGATGAAATTTACAATTGGTTGTCGTTTGTTTGTCAAGTTTCGATGCGTTTTGAACTACAAAGCCATTATTTATTACTGCAAATGTAATAATTTGTCAACTTATGGTTCAGTTTAGGGTTTGTTTTTCTTTTATACACTTTGAGATTGCATATTTGTATGTTTTTAAAAAACAATATATTTAAAAATCGGACTCCTCCCCACAATATTTTTTTAATTGTTATTTACATGCAATATTTTAATGCGTCTTAGACTAATTTGGAATTTTAAAAATCTTTGCTTTTAATATAGAACTGGAAGGGGTGCTGACTTGACAATAATGAAAACGTTTATTAGAATTCCTACAACGTGTATATTAAATGTTATATACTATTACCTTTTGATACTTTAATATTTTCTTTTATCCAGTGATTAACTTTACTTCAAAGGTTTCATGCAAAATAAATAGTTCGTTGTTATTCATATTTGTAAATGGTTACAATTTTTTATTTACATGTTTTTGATAATGTAAAGGTAATAATGTATTTACCAATGGGCGCATAAACTGACGAGTCATAACATATCTTGAAAAGGCGCTGACTTGACAATAATAAAAACGTTTATGCGAATTACAAAAACGTTTATATTAAATTGTAAATATGATTAACAGTTGATGATTTAATCTTTTCTGTTATAGTGCGACAAACTTTGCTTACTACGTTTCATGCAATAGAATAGTTCTTTGTTATTAACATGTTTATAAATAACATTTTATTTTTTACATGTTTTGGTAATTTTGGGGTAATAATGTATGGACAAATGGGCGAATAAACTGACAAGTCATAATAATCAATGAAGCTTAAACTGCTTCAAACCACAGATGTGCTTGATGTGGATCACATAACAGTCACATAATTTATTTTTAACGCACTTTGCTGTATTATTGGTGCGCTCATAATTGGTGCGCACGATTCAATGCCGCAAGTTAACGTCCGGCTGAGTCTTCAGCAATATTTGTTAATACTTCGAACTTCAAACTTCTTTGCTGTAGTATCACCGTATGCTGTGTGTAATTCACTATGCATTTACTTTTATCCTGATCATATCATTATTATTCATGCAAACGTATATAACGCGAAGCCTAAGCATGGAGGTTTTCTCATAACACATATATTCGTATATGTAATCAAAATATATACTCTACTATGTCCGTTCGTAACGCTAGATTTTAGAAAGCGCACCGCTAAAAAATAGCCTTGAAAAAAATGCAGAAGAAAAAAAATTGTTCAATATGGAAAAGAGATTTAATTTTTCTCTCTTGGTCTCTACATTTTCTGATTATTTACTACGCGGCTGTCAGGCACAAGGGACAATTACAAAAACTGAAATACAGTATATCCATTTTGAAAACTTCCGTCATTTTTGACGGGTAATACACTAGTCAACATACCTAATTTGCAATTTATGTCACGTCCCATCTGTCTGTCCGTGACGCTACTAATTTTAGAAAGCAGCGCACCAAATTACAGCACCAAAAATAACTCTTTTCGAACGTTCCATATAAAATTGTGCAATATGAAAATCCTTCCTATATAATAAAAGGCAAGTTTCTGTCCTTCCTGTCCTTTCTGTCCCGTCATCTGTAGCGATTGGTCCCTCAAACACATATGACTCCTACAGCCAATCACTAGCGGAGAAAAATTTACATATTACGCGGAGGTTCAAAACGAGTTATTTTTTGTGCAGTTTTTTTGTCATAATTCATTATGTTGTTCCAATCTGGAAGTGATGCCTGCCGTTTATTCCAATAACAATTCTGGTAAATGCTTTTTCCTTGATGGTCCTGGGGGTAGTGGCAAGAGTTTTAAGTGTTGTTTGTTTTTTGTTGCTGTTATTGTTGTTGTTGTTTTGTTGTTTTTTGTTGTTGTTTTGTGGTTGTTGTTATTGTTGTTGTTTTTGCTGTTGTTGTTGCTGTTGTAGTTGTTGTTTTGTTGTTGTTGTTTTGTTGTTTTTGTTTTGTTGTTGTTTTGTTGTTGTTTTGTTGTTGTTTTGCTGTTGTTGTTGTTTTTGTTTTGTTGTTGTTGTTGTTTTGTTGCTGTTGTTTTTGTTGTTGTCCACATCCCTTGCCCTGTGACGACAATGTCCTGCAAACGCTTCAGCATAACAACTACCAAAACATAGCGTCCATGAACTTCACAGGTCACCCTACACTTATTTCCGTCCTTGGGCGGGCTTTGTTATTAGTAAATGAATAAAATAAAAATAAATAAAACTTCTGTATTATATTACTTTTTATTCTGATGTGTATTTTTCGAAATAAATAGATTTCTGCTGAAATCTATTTATTTAGAAAACTTCCGTCATTTTTACGGGTAATACACTAGTCAACGAAATATTGTAAGAAGCAAGCAAGCCAACGCAATCTTGTGTGGTTGCGGTTGAAAAGAGTTTTGACAATGTTTTGCCTTTAACCGCTCTTCAAATGCACCTATGTCCTTCACCACCCCTCCCCCTTGGATCGCTGCAACTTCCACCAGGGGGCGGTAGCGCGTACTTTGGGAATCACTAGTAGAAGACTATTCCCTGTTTTAAAATTATTATAATAATTCATTGCTTTATTATTTTAATAAAACATTTAAGACATCTGGAAACACATTTATTTACTTAATGAAGTCTTTTTTAAATACATTTAATAACTTTGAATTTCGAATTTTAACAGAATGACATTACTAATTTAATTGTAAAAAGAAATAAAATTACTTTTGCCAAAAATGCCTATAGTTTTTTTTGCAACTGTTTTGTAACAATTCTTACAACAAAGATCTAAAATAAAATTCATTGGATTATCAATTTCATTTGAACGTTTGAAACTAAACACTAAATATTTTCTAAGCATATTGATCTCTATTTTTGTTATATTATTTTATTTCATATTGTTTAGCACTAGTTAAGACACGTAAGGTAATGAGACTTATTTAACTTAAATTTTGTTTGAATAACATGTTTTATATTTATTTTCAATAATTTATATGTTGTCAAATAATTATAAATAATTTTAAGAATACACACACACAAACACACACACACACACACAAATTCACACACATACACATCTCCAACACATTATGCTGATGTCAGCCTCTCTTGGTCGATGTTGTCATGGCGCAGCCTCCTATCTGGCATCAACAAAAAGTAGTACCAAGTTCTTGGCACGTTTTGTGGACTCATTCACTGAACAAAGACAGCCAGAATGTCAGCATACCTGTATGCTGAAATATGATTTAAAAATCTAAAAATACTTCTGAAAAATTACTTTTTAAAAAAAATGAAATGCACAGGATGAAATTAACAAAAACTACAGATTTTTAATTATCATTTGGCTGATTTTTTTTATTTGGGGTCATACAGTAGTACACTTTTTCATACTTTGGAGGTTACATGATCATATTTTTTATTTTACTGTAATTTTTTTTTAATTGTATAAAATCAAAGTTTAAAACAATAAATGTAGAAATTTGAATGATGTCATAAGATTAGAAGCGTTAGAAGTGTACACAGTTTCAGCTCCGTTTGATGTCAGCGTTGCTGTCCTAGATAAGATGGCTGAATGATGTCATAAGGTTAGAAACGTTAGAAGTGTACACAGTTTCAGTCCCGTTGGATTTCAGCGTTGCTGTCCTTGATAAGATGGCTGAATGATGGCGTTATCGTGGCAATAACTTTTGTTATCAAGGATCGGTAAATATTAAAAAACACAACATAGTCAAACAATGATGTCACTAACACTTTCAGTTCCTGAGATAGCATATCCGGTACACGCCATGATCAGAGTGATACCTTTTTAAATCCCTTATATTAACTTCACCGCCGTCTCTCTCTCTGTCTCTCTCTCTCTCTGTCTGTCGTCATCTCATGGGCGGGCGGGCGGAAAAACGAAAGTCAAAAATTACCCATTTCCAGTGATCCGATCGAGCTGAAATTTGACACACGGACCCGTCTGACCTAACAATGCATCGTATCAAAATTTCAGATCGATTGAACGTACCGTAATTAAATTAATGCATTTTTAGTTTATCCTTATATGAGGTATGTAATTCAAATTCACTGTTTGTTATTGGTTTTTTTTTCCACGTGAAAGTTTGAGTAGACGCGTTGAGGCGACCCATCGAAGCACAGCGGCGCTTTTGTTTACATTTTACGTGTCACGCTGAGCTCGGTCAAGCGAATCGGTGACCAGACTTTTCCCCTCTCACCCTCAGGGTTATGAAGCAAACTTGAGTTAAGACAGATTCAGTCTGTAAATGTTTGAAAATAATCAATACTGTTAGTTATGTCTCATATATAAGGGATTTATAGTCAAAAACTTTGTTTTTACGGGTTTGTTTTATTAAATCCCTTATATTAACTTCGCGGCCGTCTCGTCATCTCTCTCTGTCTGTCTTGGGCGGGCGGAAAAACAAAAGTAAAAAATGACCCACTTACCGTGATCCGATCGGGTTGAAATTTGGCACACGGGCCCGTCTTACCTAACAATGCATCGTATCAAAATTTCAGATCGATCGATCGTACCGTAATTAAATTAATGCATTTTTAGTTTATCCTTATATGAGGTATGTAATTCAAATTCACGGTTTGTTATTGTTTTTTCCCCACGTGAGAGTTTGAGTTGACGCGTTGACGCGACCCATCGACGTACCCGCGTGCTTTTGTTTACATTTTACGTGTCACGCTGAGCTCGGTGACCAGACTTTTCCCCCTCTCCCAGCGGGTTATGAAGCAAAGTTGAGCTAGACAAATTCAGTCTGTAAATGTTTGTAGCGTTTGAAAATAATCAATACTGTTAGTTATGTCTCATATATAAGGGATTTATAGTCAAAAACTTTGTTTTTACGGGTTTGTTTTTTAAATCCCTTATATTAACTTCGAAATCTTGTCTCTCTGTCTCTCTATCTGTCGCCATCTCTTCGTACGTCGGTCGGGCGGAAAAACAAAAGTAAATAATGACCCACTTCCCGTGATGCCATCGAGCTGAAATTTGGCACATAGACTCGTGTCACCTAACAATGGATCGTATCAAAATTTCAGATCGATCGAACGTACCGTAATTAAATTTATGCATTTTTAGTTAATCTCTATACAACGTATGTAATTAATTTCACAGTTTTTTGTTGTTGTTTTTTCACGTGACAGTTCAGTTCGCGCATTGACGCCACCCGTCGATGTATCGCCGTGCTTTTGTTTACATTTGACGTGTCACGCTGAGCTTGGTCCAGTGATCGGTGACCAGACCTTTCCCCTCTCCCACCCCGTTATAAAGCAAAGGGGAGTTAAGACAGATTTAGTCTGTAAATGTTTGTCGCGTTTTAACGTAATCAATACTGCTAGTTATGTCCCATATATATGGGATTATTGTCAAAAACTTTGTTTTTACGGGTTTGTTTTATTATTAAATCCATTATATTAACTTCACCGCCATCTCTGTCGTTCGTTGTCGGGCAGGCGGAAAAACAAAAGTAAAAATGACCCACTTTCCGTAAGGCCATCGAGCTGAAATTTGGCACATAGACTCGTGTCACCTAACAATGCATCGTATCAAAATTTCAGATCGATCGAACGTACCGTAATTAAATTAATGCATTTTTAGTTTATCTATATAAAACTATATGTAGCAATCGCTATTGTTTACATTTTACGGGTCACTTGACTTCACGCAAGCCATCGACCACATCTCGTGTTTTAACAAGGGTTATTCACTCAGTTTCAGGCTGTAAATGTTTGTCGCGTTGGAACATAATCAATACTTTAAGTTCTGTCTCATATATAAGGGATTTATAGTCAAAAACTTTGTTTTTACGGGGGGTTTTATTACCCTATTTATCCTGTAGCGTTGTCTGGACATCGGACGTGGGTAAGCAAACTGCGCAAGTATGCTTGTTGGGAAGTGGGTCAAAACTGACATGCTCACTGACACTCGCAGAGCTCACTTCTGGCATATTGATTACGTAGTCTTCTATTCGTGTCGTTAGTAAAAAAAATGCAAAATTCAATGTCCTTTCAGACGAAAGCGACGTTTACACAACCAAGTGGAGGTAAATTATCTGTCAAATCAGGAAAAGGGGAATAACTGCATACAACCGAGTGGAAGTAAATTATCTGTCAAATCAGGAAAAGGGGAATAACTGCATACAACCGAGTGGAGGTAAATTATCTGTCAAATCAGGAAAAGGGGAATAACTGCATACAACCGAGTGGAAGTAAATTATCTGTCAAATCAGGAAAACTGGAATAACTGCATACAACCGAGTGGAAGTAAATTATCTGTCAAATCAGGAAAAGGGGAATAACTGCATACAACCGAGTGGAAGTAAATTATCTGTCAAATCAGGAAAAGGGGAATAACTGCATACAACCGAGTGGAAGTAAATTATCTGTCAAATCAGGAAAAGGGGAATAACTGCATACAACCGAGTGGAAGTAAAATATCTGTCAAATCAGGAAAAGGGGAATAACTGCATACAACCGAGTGGAAGTAAATTATCTGTCAAATCAGGAAAAGAGGAATAACTGCATACAACCGAGTGGAAGTAAATTATCTGTCAAATCAGGAAAAGGGGAATAACTGCATACAACCGAGTGGAAGTAAATTATCTGTCAAATCAGGAAAAGGGGAATAACTGCATACAACCGAGTGGAAGTAAATTATCTGTCAAATCATGAAAAGGGGAATAACTGCATACAACCGAGTGGAAGTAAATTATCTGTCAAATCAGGAAAAGGGGAATAACTGCATACAACCGAGTGGAAGTAAATTATCTGTCAAATCAGGAAAAGGGGAATAACTGCATACAACCGAGTGGAAGTAAATTATCTGTCAAATCAGGAAAAGGGGAATAACTCCATTCACCTGTATTGCTCCAACAAAACCAATCTTGGAAAGGAAATATAGAAAGACTACTGGAGGGGTGGCGGTAGAGGAGTAATTAATCAGATTGGATGTTTAGTTTATTTGTGGTTGGGGTTACACGTTTGTAGGACACACAGTTATCGGGGGGGGGGAGTAGTTCCCCTTCCATGAATTAGCTAATCTCTCGTTTAAATAGTTAATCTGATAGCTCATTATGAATCAGATTATCTGAATTCATTTATTATAATTCTAAAAATCGAGTACTTTTCATTAAATAACTAAAAATAGTTTGCTTAAAACACGATACTCAAGGCTGAGCCGATGTATGTCTACCTGTAGGCGATGCACTGAGAAGAACTGATGTATTCAATGGTGAGTACATAAACTTAGGAAAGTCCCCTCCTGTCATTAACCAGTTTGGCATGCAAGCATCAGAGCTCTTATCAATTATCTGAAAGTATGTGGTGTCACCATTGCAGCCGTGGTAGGAATTAATGACAAATCGTCGTTTTTCTGTTGTTATGGTACTGGAACAAAAAGAAAATATCGCCATTTAAAATCAATACAATTTGAATCATAAGAAATATATAACTGAATGAGTGACGATGATCTTTTTTTTAAATTTAATTTTCATACTTAAAGAATATTAAATTATTTAAAATGTACATTAAATAACATATTTTCTTCTCTCAATATTTTATCGTCATTATTTTATGTGACTCCAATTATTTTAAACATTTTATCGTGTTTTATGTATATCATTGAATATGTTATGATCTTTTAAGAAGAGACCGTGTCATAATTCGCGGTTCACTATTTTATGTACCTGGTGCGGATAATTCTAAACTTAGTTATTTTATAACAAATATGAAGCAAATGTGGTACAACTGTGTTTAGGGTTCTCATCTTTTAGTGATTGAACTGCATTTTATTTGACATATAGAATAAAAATCAAAAGCCCCGAGTTTAAGACTCTTCGTCATCTCCTCAAAAAATACTCTTCGAACCGAATCTCTTCCCCCAAAAGGCGGCGTGTCGAAAAACAGTTCGATCAAATGACCGTCCCAAGAGGTGGGGGTAATGTCCCTACTTCGACCCGCTACCACATTGGCGTCACACCGTCAATGCTTACAATTTCGATCGTCACTAGACGGGCGGGGGTGGGGGGGGGAATAATCACTGCACCCTCCTAAGAGAAGTCAACCAGATTTGAGTTTGTCTCGAAGCCCATGCTGACCTCCCCCCCCCCAGGGAAGGTTGCTTCAGATCTGACGACCGTGGAGAACTTCGATATATACTTATTTGTTATAACGCACTGGCACTGCAAATCCTTTAAAAAAAACACCTCTCACGGGAGATAGCTTATGGCCGGGACGAAACAGTCACATAAGACAGCGGGGTGTTTGGTTAACGTCATCGACTTGTTCTCGGTTGTGCAAGATCCTTCAAAAGCGACTGTAATCAATTCTCTAACATTCCCTAGCTCCTAACACTGTTCGACCAGTTTTGATTTCCACACATTACAGTTGTGTTAGTTGCTACCACCATGCTCACGTCTGCACCTGTGAGTGTCAGAAACTACGACCCACAAAAGAAGCCGCTCTACCCTAACATTATAAATAATATTCACCGCCGATTCACCTCAACGATTTCGCCTTTGCAATTCAGCTGAGGGCCACTTCGCCGACTATTATAAAAATTAAAAAACAGCCACGATACGAAAGACACACAAGTGATTTGAATATGTTTAAGTTACAAGAAAATCAATACAGTTTTATGGAGTTAAAAAATCAACAACAATCTACTAAAATTATTTGCAAAGTCCATGGCAGTACATGCCATCAAGACCAGCGCTTGACAATCATCTAAATTAGTTCTTAATCTCCACCCCCACCCCAATTCTTTCTTTTAATACGCCAACATATATATTGTCGCAACCTTGAAATTTAGTAATGTTTTAACAACACCATTTACATGCAGATTTTAGTTGTTGTTTTTTAGACATTGAGTTCAAATTATTTTGTAACATTAACTGCTCCTTTACATTTGAGTCTTACCTTGAAGACGGCACTGTAAATGTATTAAAATTTTATTTTAGGTTCTACCTTTTTAAGTGTTGTGAAACTCGATTTTTGATAGGAATCATTATTTTTAAAAACGTTCTTTGAAAACATATTTGTATCAGGATTATTAACAATGTACCGAATGTGAATAAATTGGTAGTTTATAATAGCAATTAGAAAGCAATTAAATTTAAAAATATTCCATATCGAAAGTTGTATAAAAGTTAAAACAAGAAAAAATCAAATGAGCTTACGCATTTTCTGTTATTATTTACTGTTGGTAACGTAAGGATATCATCATATTTCTGCTATATCTATTTACTGTTGGTAAACTAAGGATATCATCATATTTCTGTTATATCTATTTAATGTTGGTAATTAAGGATATCATCATACTTCTGCTATATCTATTTACTGTTGTTAGCTTAAGGATATCATCATATTTCTGCTATATCTATTTACTGTTGGTAACCTAAGGATATCATCATATGTCTACCATATCTATGTATAAAATCTGCAAATCTACGTGGTACCTCTCAATAGAAAAATCCTGTACTGAAGAGTCATATATTAATGAAGACCATGCAGAATTTAAAACTCTGTTTTTCTGAAACCAGTTATTGCTCGTTGTTCCAGTGCCGTTAAACACAATGTATTTGACCTCGGAACCATTGGTATACAAAGCAAATCTGACCTGTAACATTTAAAATTAACAACTTATTTGATTGATTTTATCTGTCATAGTCATGCCTAAAATTGTGATACTGATGACTTTTTTAAAAACAAAAGGGATAATTTATTATTCCAAATATGAATACATCGAGGAGTTGTTTGTTGTTTACTTTTGTTTGAGAGAGAGAGACAGCAGAGAAAGACAGAGAGAGACAGAGAGAGACAGAGAGAGACAGAGAGAGACAGACAGAGAGAGAGAGAGAGAGAGGGTGGAGACAGCAGAGAAAGAAACAGAGAGAGACAGTGACAGAGAAAGAGAGAGAGAGACAGCAGAGAAAGACAGAGAAAAGAGACAGACAGAGAGAGAGAGACAGAGAGACAGAGAGAGAGAGAGAGAGAGAGAGAGAGAGAGAGAGAGAGAGAGAGAGAGAGAGATGGCGGAGACAGCAGAGAAAGACACAGAGAGAGACAGTGACAGAGAAAAAGAGAGAGAGACAGCAGAGAAAGACAGAGAAAAGAGAGAGAGAGATACAGAGAGACAGACAGAGAGAGATAGAGAGAGAGCGGTAGAGAGAGAGAGATAGAGAGAGAGAGAGAGAGAGAGAGAGAGAGAGAGAGAGAGAGAGAGAGAGAGAGAGAGAGAGAGAGAGAGAGAGAGGCGGTATTTTAAAAGCTATTTTTCCCCAGATAATTTCTACTTTATTACGGACAGAGAAATATATTAGATCTAAAGTAAAAGCTTTTGGTAATATTATTTTTTCAAAAATGAGTATCTCAAAATGTCAAAATTATTTCAAAATAGGCTTATTCTTACCCGGGACCCCATCGGTTTTATGGTAATGTTTATATAATAATGATGTTGTTTTAGTTGCTTTTTTTCTCGTTTTTTTTTGTTTGTTTGTTTTACTTTTTTAGCATTTTATAAAGTGATACAAATATAATCAAAACTGGTTTGAAAGTTCCATTTTTTTTTCCAAATTGAGTTTTAAATTAACATTTTTATCATTAGCTATTTCTACCACATTGTAATTAATTCAAATCTTTGGGGCAGTCATTGAAGCATCTTAATATTCAAGCTGGCTGCAGATATACAACGTAGTTTAAAGGTCATTCTAAATTTTTTTTAAAGGAAGTCTTAATAAAACAGATTTTCATCGAGCCAAAGCTGCGGACGTTTGTAAAAACAAAAACATTAAAAATGTATCACCGATCACTTAGCTTAAAGTTACTTTTTTTTTCTTTAAAGTCCAATGAAAATTGTGATACATGTTCACTATTAGAGAGTAGATGAAATAAATACTACATCATTAATGTCTAAATTGTACTGACAATCTATTAGGATCAGAATTCGAACACTGCTTTCTTTTAAGAGATGTCCCAGCAACAGGTATCACAAAACCTAGCGGCGCATGTTGCCCATAAGTTGCCACTGGTTTTAAATATTTCTCATTTCTCTCCATGATATACACAGACTTGTGCCAAAAAGATTGCATTCATCTGTAATAAAACAGTTATTTCTCGTGCGTAATTTCTCAAACTACTATGCCGTTAATGGAAAAATACGAACTAATTCAGAAAGCTTAGGACAACCCTTCCTTAAAAGTAGATCAAAAATCGATTAGATCGACACAGACCAGCTAGAAATTATTTGTCCCCCGTGATGTTGATGAGCGGTTCTTAAACCTGGGCTTAATAAGAAACCAAAACGATTGCGGCGTCTCTGTTGCAATTATATTACAAGGATAATACATCATACTGACAAGCGTTTAAAACAGTGGTTCCCAAACTGTGACGGTGTGAGCGTCTTTAAAGAGTACAACTTAAAAAGACACCGCCAAACAAAACATTTGGATTTCGGGCACAATTTAACGAACGAAGAGAGAAAAAAGGAAATGCCAGGAGTTGGTTAATATTTTTAAGAAGCAGCAAAATGTTTTCACCAAACAGTCTTTAATACAAGATGCTGCAACCGAAGCCAGTTTTGTGCTATCCTATAACTTACTATAAGATGGTAAAATGGAACAAGCCTTTTTCTGACAGCGAATTCATCAAGGAATGCTTTTCAGATGCAGCAAACATTATGTGTCTAGAGCAGAAAATAAAATTTGGTAGCATTTCTCTATCAAGGAGAACTGTAGTCAGGTGTGTTGAAAAAATAAGTGACAATTTGATGCACCAACTTCGAGATGCAAGCAAAGACTTTTTGTGGTACTTTCTTGCTTTGGACGAAAGTACCTATGTACAGGAACATCACAATTGTTGATATTTATACGGGAAATAAACACTCGTTTCGAGCAGACCGAAGAATTAATTGGCTTTGAGAAACTCAAAGTCACAACTACAGGCCAGGATTTATTCAATGCTGTTGAGAATTGTGTTGAAAGAACTGGGTTGGTGTAGAACAAGATGGCAAGTGTTAACAACCGATGGAGCGTGCGCTTTAACTGGAAAAAAGAAGTTCTGGTGAAATTGAAGAAGAATAAAATTAAAGAATTAGAACATCCTGACCATACACTCTTATCTCTCCACTGTTTATTTCATCAGGAAAGTATGTGTAAAGCTGTGTTGGAGGTCAAGCAGTTGTCAGTATGATAACCTTTGTCAAAGCAAGCACATTTAACCACGGGAAGTTCAAGGTACTGTTGAAGATTTGATTATTATATTATCTACCACAGCAGTATCCGCTGGCTTAGCCTGGGTAAGATATTGAGGCGATTGTGGGATCTCATGGAAGAATTAGTTATGTTCCTGGAGATGAAAGGTTTTTTGTGACTGTGTTACTACCAATACTACCATTGTTAATGAAGAGTGGAAGTCAGACTTCATGTTTGCCATTAAAATTATGGAAATTTTGAATGTCAAACTTCAGGGCAATAGCTTGTTTGCACGTGAAATATATGTTCATGTTAAATAATTTCAGTCAAAACTCGCCCATATTCTCCAGGAAAGCAGGTGAAAACAGGTTTTTCCTTTACTCTAAAAGAAACCCATTTCTGGTGAAATGGCTGACAAGTGCAAGGCTCATTTCGATGCCTTGGCAATGGAATTTGAAAGGAAAATCCAAGACTTCAAAAATCTGGAACCACTCTTCAATACCTACAATTTGCCACTTTGTGCAGATGCTGATTCATACCCGGAGTATAGTTACATCTGTTTGACCAACAAGCGGAAGGAGAAGTTCTATTTTCATTCGGTTTCTTTTTTTTCTTAGGTTGTTGTTTGTTAATAAATTAGTTACCATACTGATGCCAACTAAATATGATGAAGGAAATGTAATCAAGAACTTTTAAAGTACAGCCCATATTTCAGGAAAAGCCGTAGGGATCTCTTTTTCCAGCCAGAATTATAGGTAGCTGCTTTTGAATTTAAATTTAAATTTCCTTCCATCAGTTCTTCTTGTAACGGCGGATATTATTCTGTGTTTGCACTTCAAAAGTGATCCAAAATTCAATCAAGTATGTTCATTATCAAAATATCATCAAATAGTTGATAAAAAAATCTATAGATAATGGAGAGCATCCAAGTGCTGACAATAAGAAAGTATGCCTTCATCATTTTTTTCCTGCTCCTGATAAATTTGGGAACTTGCTGAACTCCCCTCGTTCAAAATTTATTTTGTACAGAAGAGGTTTTGTTATAAATGCAGAAATAACAGATTTTTGTGTTATTAAATTCAGTTCATCACCTTGAAGCGAAAGATTCCTTTCTTTAAGTTTTTGAAACAAGTCGGTCAAGTAAGCGATGTCACATTTTAATTGAATTAAATTGGATCGTAAAGCATTATTTTTATATTTCAAGTACTTCAGCATCGAGTTAAACAGCTTATAAAACAAATCTAAACAAGCTCCCTTTGACAACCAACGAACTTCTGTATGAAGCAGCAAACGATTAAATTATTCATCGTTTTCAATACAAAGATGTTAAGTAAATTAATCTGTAATTCAATGATTTGCTTCTGATTGTGTTTAATTACATATTGTAATGAATTATGTGGGCGTGCACTTAATTTTTTGAAAACTAGATGTTGACGATTGATTATATAGTGTACTGTGAATGCATTCAGCACATCATTTTTTAAATATGCAAGAAAACCCTTATAGCACCCTGCTATCACTAGAGCACCATCTGTGGCTACTGAAATACTACTTAGCGGTATTCCTTTTTCTTATCCAATGCATGAAATATTTATTCTTCTTTGAAATCAGTCTGTAATTGTGCAATTGCACATATCTAAATGCAAGTTAGGGAGTATGCGGGAACCAAACCATCGTCCAAAACGTTTTTCAAAGAAAAATTAAGCGTTAGGAGCGGAATACACAAATATTGTTTTTTTTTCTAACTCTTCTCTTCTTTCCTTTATGGTTTCACTGCCCCCTTACAGTTGTTCACCGCCCCTAAATGGATCTGTGGCTTTCACCGCCCCCCCCGGGTCGCTTCAGTGCCCACAAGGGGCGGTAGCGCCCACTTTGGGAATCACTGGTTTAAAACATAGCACGGTATTTTTTTTAAAAGAGCCGCCATAATGTTGTTTCGTTGAGAAGGTCATTACCTGTGTAATGTTGCTCCAGTCGTCTATTATGTAACTTCGGAAGTGAGTCGGACAGTTGAGGAAGACATCCAGTCGGTAGCAATGTAGCGGGTAGTCACGTGACACGGGATTGTCTGAACTTGTGTTAGTAGCTAACCAGGAATCATGGACTGAAGTATTGACGTCTCTCTGGGCTCGGAAGACCAAAGTCCAGTTTCCAAATTTTACCGTGGAGACTATATAGAATAGTTTAGTTTATTGTATAACTATGAAAGTAATCGGGGGAAAATATCAATGTTTTAACTTTAACTTGCGTTACATACACTAATTATATTATTCATTATTTTTGGTCACGGTCTGACAAAAGCTGTCGCAAAAAAAATATTTATTTTTTTTTAAAGGGGGGGGGGTTAAAAGATAATTCCGAAGCATTATTCGAGAGATAATATAAGATAAGACAGAGTACACAAATAGTTAAGGTGTCTTTGTATCACAATATATATAATATTTTCGTGATGTTCTGTCAATGGAAAGTCTGGTCAAACATAACGTGTTCTTACAAAAGATAATCTCAAACATTTACTCCAGCAGTCCCCGCATTCCGTTAAGCCAAGCCACGATTAAAACGTTTGGAGCTGAACATCATCTCATTTTCTATTTATTTATGTTTTAGGTACCTACCAGTCTCATTTCTGTACAACACAGTCCACAGTTGGTCAGCAGACCACCTGATTGTTGGCTCGTGAATGGAATCCCTAAACGTCAGACATGTTCTCAGATATGAACTGTAAGTTATACTCTTACACAAACTTGAACATCGGCGTGCACAGCCAATGATGGACAATTCTGAACAATTCAACTTGAACATTTACAATCACATTACATCAGAAAATAAATGCACATTTGTTTGGCTTTTGTTTTTAGTATTTAATTAATCATTTACTTTTTGTACATATTTAAGTCTAGAATCAATATAAATTTAAATAGTTATTTTTTAAGTTTTGACATTTTTGAAGCGGATTTTAAGCTTTAATAAACTACTTTTTGTTTAAAATGCCATCTGACCACATGAGGAGGCTTTCCTTTTAAAATTAGGTTTTAAAAACATTCTAATATAGATATTTTCTACAGACCTGGCTCTGTAATATTGAGCACCACTGTTCCTCCAATAAGGTTAAAGCCACTCCTAATGTTATAGATCTCCTCCACGGATGTGCAGGCTGCAGGTGCAATAATTAACACCAAAAATTGGAGTACATCCATGGAAATAAGCGTCTTGTTTTACAAATTCTTTTATCGCATCTCACATAGCACTGTGGCAAAATGTTTCATTTGGTGAGGTGAATGGAGTTGATGGGTTTTCTTTCAGAAAGTAAACACTTCATTGACATAGTAACAATATGCTTGGACTGTTAGCATTGCTTACTTGAATTAGAGAAATACTTTCCAAAGAAATTAGAATAATGTCCGATCAATGAATTTGTTTGATTAATGAACAATAACGTGGAAATGAAAATACAAAATTTAATTATTTTAAATAGTTTGTATATTTTGTAAACTAGGCAACCATTAGAAGCTACAAAGTACACCTAACCATGAAATTTAACAAAAGGGAAATTATTCTTTGAAACAAAAACTAAAACGACCCCTTAATGTGATAAATACAAGGCCATTCGTCTTTAAAAAGATCCAGCCAATTCCTTAATTATTCTATCAATATATAGATTTCTTTTATCAATTAATGATCAAACGAAAGGCGATCGTTTCGAAGGTATTGTACCAACGATACTTCTGTTACGAAAGATCGTGTGTATATTGGCTATACAGTAATTATGTTTCGAATGGGCATTTGCGACTATTGGCTTGAGATCGATATTGGACGTGAAATTAATTTGAATTTTATGTCGATAAGTGTTAATTGAAACCAAAATATTTACGCAATGACTTAATCAATAAATTAATATGAACTTTTGCTATTCCTGTCATTTAGTCATTCTTTTCTAACCTTTGATATGCAATTTATCGACATTATAAGTATATGGCGTGGTGCAAGAGTTTAGTTGAATAGATTTTTGCTATAAAAACAATACAAAAAATATTTCATTATTATCATATGTTCTCTCTATGCATTAAATAACTCAGCAAGAATGGATGACAGAATCCCCACCCTTTAAAAAAAAATTGAGAAAAAAATATGAAGAAAGTCTTCAATTATTCTTTAACATAATGGATGGATACGAAAGGAAATGTGGTGGTGGAGTCATTAAATTTTTTTTAAAAAGAATTTGTTTAAAAATTACACCAAGAATATAACCCAACACCGCTGTTTCTCCTCTTTCAATTATGTAATCAATATTTGTGCGATGAGTTAAGGGGCCGTCCATAAATGACGTGACGCACCTAGGGGGGAGGGGGGAAACACTTTTGTGACGATGCGTGACGAGGAGGAGGGAGGTGGTTGAAGAAATGTGACGTCACATCAAAAGGGTAACTTTAAAATAAAACTTCCACTGAAAAATTTGGTGGCTTACAATTTATTTAATGCTTTTAAATCAGTGCTTCTCAATGTGCCGGTCGGTAGGCCATAAGACGCTGGTTGGCGTAAGCTATCAAGACACGAAAATTAAATCTAATTATAATCCTTAAGTTTCAGAATCCACAAGATAACATATGAAATTGTTACACTGCGTCGTTTGATGTTGACATCAAAGCATTTGTGATGTAACCGCAGCTCCGTTTGGTTCTCTGATGGCAGGAGTCGTTGATTTTTTTTGCCAAAATATACAAGTTTATGTGTGCGTTACCCCAAACCCCAGACTCTAGGTCCTGCTCACATGACTCGGGGATTTGGGGGAGCGTCGTTAGCCCCCCCCCCGAAAATGCTACTGGTGAGTTTTACAAGCATGACAAGTGTCTAAAATATGATCTGAATAGGATTATGTATAGATATTGTCAAAACGACACGGAATATCCTTTTTCTTTAAAAGAGGAGGGGGGGGGAGTTAGGGAATCTATTTGATAAAATTAAAAACGTTTTAAGTTTGATATAATTCTTCGCTTGGTTTTTGTTCAAACGCCCCTGGCCATTCTAGTCTTCTAGATCAGTGCTTGTCAAAGTGGTGGTCCGCGGACCGGTGTCGGTCCTTGCGTCATCCGCTGCCGGTCCGCAGATCTTCTCAAAAAAAAGGACCGAAAAAATTGTCAGTGCAGGGAAAATAGTGCACCAGTCCCTGGTGCAATGGAAAAAATTCCTGGCGGTCCGCCATACTAAAAAGTTTTGAGAAGCACTGTTCTAGATATAATGGTAATGAGCCCATTTAAAATTAGTTAACTATTCATTAACTTTATTGAATGCATCAAATTCTTGACATCGCAATTCGAGAGGAGCACAAAACAACTTTTCTTCTTAGCTCAGTTTTTAAGGCATTAATTTTAAATATCACAGAAAGGACACTTGATACAGACAAGTCATGTGGATTAAGATTATTGTCACTCGTGTCAAATATAAATGAAAGTAGGGTGGATTTAGGTGTCTTCCTATAGTACGTAGGTAAGAAATCTACATAGTTGTCAAATTTTTTAAAATGCATTTTCTGGAAGGAACCGGTTCAATAATGGGCATATGTTCCAAGCGTCCACGTACACATGACGTATTTTAATATATCTAGTGGATTGTAGTGGATGTTATATGTCCCAATATGAGTCTGCATTACCCCCAAGAATTCCCTTTTTGACCCCAGATGAGGTTATTTACCTCTGTTCGCCGACCTCTTTCTTACGGGATGCCCGTCAGTCAATTGAAGGATTTTTAAAAAATAAATTTTTTTAAAATGTTATTTTTAAATATATTTTTTTTCTAAACAAAGACGTTAACCGTGATGATTAATAGTCAATGTTTAATGTGTATGCATTAAAATAAAATATAATCTAAGGATGTTAACACAGTTAGTTTTCTGAAGGCCGGTTAAAATGTTTTTAAAAAATGCTTCACGCGAGTTACGATATTACAATGTAGATCTCCACTAAATAAATAATAAATACTTAAATGACAATAAAAGTGATTTGAAACATATTTATTTTCAAATAGAAAATAAAGGGGGGTTTTTTTTGGGTGGGGTGGGTCAAAGATTTGTGACGTATTTTTAGAGGGGGGGGTCTAAGTTTTTGTGACGCCGCGTGACGAGGGGGGGGAAGGGGGTCAAAAATCGGTCAAAATCGCGTGACGTCATTTATGGACGGCCCCTAATTTCTAAGTAATGTATACTAAAATAGATTTTTTATTCAAATTCTATTAAAAGTAAGAATTTAAGCTAAACATTTTGTTTTAATTATCCCTAGATTATATTTTTCCAATTGAATTTCTTCTTATCTTTTTTAAACGTAATAAATCAATATCTTTCTTGGCGGTGATACTATCGCTCTTACTTGAATCTCATTACCCACCCGCTTCCTTATTATCTCCTTAATCAAATAACTGTTCAGATCATTATAAAACAAATTAATCAACCAGACACACAGAAATTTTGCTTATAATTTACTATCCCGATTATTTTATCTTTGACCACAGAAAAATACAATACAACCTTGGCGATAGTCTTGTTTACGTAATGATCGTTGACAAATCCATAATCGATTATTTGACAATTGAACAATTATTATGATTCCATGATATCATCCATTTTTACTTTTAGTATCATTCGATTCAAATTAGTTATCATTATGTTTTAAGCCCACTTTAATTGTTTTAATTCCTTGACTTTTAAAATTGATGTCCTGATTTCCAAAAATTGTTCAACATATTAGCTGATCACATTGGTCAGTTTCACGGCTTTACCCAAGAAAATACAAGCACAAAAATACACCACTAACAAATTAATACAAGCCACAAAAAGATATCACCATCAACTACTAGCCACACATACTCGCTTACCATACATCACCACAATTTACAGACTTAACAACAATAAATGATGCGCCCAACTAATAGGGCGGCTAAAAATGTATCACCAAAATTTAAAATCCAAATAAATACATCACCGACATTTACAAGCACCAACAAATACATCAAAAACATATTGTATAATCCTAACAAATACATGCCCAACAAATACACCAACATTTAAAATTCTAATAAATACATCTCCAAGATAATTAAGCCTAACAAATACAGGCCTTACACATAAAATCTACGTCACACACGTATACAAGTCCAACTTCTACATTATCAACATAAACAACCCAAAAGATAAATACAAGCCCAACAAATACAAGACCACGCGCGTCTAAATTACGTTAAAATAAATTAACTTATCAATGAACATTCTTATCACAGTTTTAAAAAGTTCAAAGTTAAATATAAAGAAAAAATATGCAGCTCTATAGTACATATTATCAAATCACTCATTTTAATGTACAGAATGTTTATCTCTCAAATATATTATTAATATGTATCGAAGGCATTAAACGAATTTTATTATAAGAAACAATTGAATATGCATGTTGCAATTATAATTACAAAATTATTTATATATCATTTTAAAATATAATAAAAATACAATGTATATCCATGGGCGTCGCTAGGAATTTTTCCAGGAAATCCCACTTTTTTTAAATTTTAACTGGCAATGCCACACAGGTACAATTTTCAATTAAATTCAAGTTCAGTATAAAATAAGGGTTGAAAAAAACCTTAGAAATTAATAAGACTTACAAATTAGTGCTGTAATAGTTAAAATACAACATTTATTAATGCATTTAATAAATTATTATTTTTTTCTCAAATGTAGGGGGGCAAATGCCCCCCCCTTGCCCCCCTTCCCTACGCCCATGTGTATATCTAAATTTATAAAGGAAAACACGAGGTGTATGCAAACAATTTCGTTATTTTGATATTTCCGCTACACCGTTTAATACAATTTGGTTCAGATTTTACACTAAATTTATATTTTATAAATATATTCTTTTTATGATTTTCAATATTACTGTTGTGTGGTATATTTAAAGAAAAGTACATTTGTGTCTAAAAGTTTCAAATTACATTTTAAAAAAAACAAATTTTCTATATTGTATTTGTAAATTAAAGCATATTTATATATAATTCAAAAAAATTGAATCAAATAATCAATAAAAATTAACGCACTTCTAAATAAATGAATCAAACTTTAAGTCAGCGACTTACTGAATCAAACTACAAGATTTTTCCAAAATGTGAAACTTTTTTTTTAATTGTTGCAAAATATGGCGTTAGGAGAGAACACGGTTGTACGCAGATAATCTGAATAAACCATCCTATATGAATTGAGAAAATTAGGCGTAACCTAATAAAGTTATTTATATGGATTTGCTATCAAAGTATAGACGAATCAATATAACAGGAAAGAATTGCTGTTAAACGTCTAATCTCTATGATGTTGAACGATTCAAAGAACTGCTTGTACAGTGTATGCACCATTTTCAGGACAGTTTACTTAAATAATTCCAATATTTTTTTACATTTTAAAAATCAATTTTAGCTTTTCTTATTTTACAAACATTACTCCTAACTTTCATGTTGGTATAAACTGTTTCTCCTGAATTTATGATAGCTGCCATTTGTGTTTTAATGTGTCTCTCCTTATCAATTCTTTAACCGACAGATAACCTAAGGGACCGTCCATAAATGGCGTCACGCACCTAGGGGGGAGGGGGGGGGTCCACACTTTTGTGACGATATGTGACGAAGGGGAGGGGGGGTGTTTGAGAAATATGGCGTCACATCAAAACTCACAACTTTAAATAAAAGTTCCACTTTTAGTATTTCCACTTAAATATTTGATTTCTTACAATTTATTTTATAAAGTTTTACATGGCTTCACGCGTGTTACGATATGAGAGTGCATCCTCACACTACATACATACTTATACGACAAAAAAGTGATTTGAAACATGCTCTTTTTTAAATAGAAAATACGGCTAGTATGGTGGGGGGGCAAAGCTTTGTGACATCACATTAGAGGGGGGTCTAAGTTTTTGTGACAACGCGTGAAGAAGGGGGGGGGGTGAAAAATCGGCCAAAATTGCGAGACGTCATTTATGTACGGCCCCTAAGAATGGCGCCTAATATAGATTTTGTTATTTTTACTATTTTTTACTATGATTTGTGTTTCTCTGTTAACAAAACAAAAGTTGGTTACGCTAGAGAGAGAGACTAGGAACGACAAACATTAATTTCTAATCCCGTTTTTTCCAGAAAATTAAAAATACACGTAACTCGAATAAGTAAATAAACAACCCCGTAAAAACAAAGTTTTTGACTATAAATCCCTTATATATGAGACATAACTAAAAGTATTGATTATGTTCAAAAGTGACAAACATTTACAGACTGAAACCGAAATTATCTCCCTTGGCTTTAAAAATAGGTCAAAACTCTAGCAGACGACGACTAAACATTCTAAATAGTGATTTATATAGATAAACTAAAAATGCATTAATTTAATTACAGTACGTTCGATCGATCTGAAATTTTGATACGATGCATTGTTAGGTGAGACGGGTCCGTGTGCCAAATTTCAGCTCGACGGCTTCACTGAAAGTGGGTCATTTTCGACTTTTGTTTTTTTTCCGCGGGCGGACGGGCGTCGCGGTCGAGGGACAACGAGGGACGTACGACGAGGGACGTACGACGAGGGACGTACGACGAGGGACGACAAATTTTACGGCAGTGAAGTTAATATAAGGGATTTAAAAAGGTCGCACTTTGCCGATTATTGCCCTTTTCACCTCATCTTTAATGTATGGTCCTGGGCCACGTTGTGTAGTTAAATGCGAAGAGGATACAGAGGTAGGAGAGCTGTCATCCAGACGAGTGGCGGCGCCAAAATGGGATTTGTTTGTGTTTTGATTATTAAAAATGACGGATTTCACCGTTGAGTGGATTTTGTAAAAGTTTATTTTTATAAAACCTGAAGTTTTGATGGATTTTTACCTTACTTCATTGATATAGGGTTCCCATGATAATTTCTAAATTATTTTTACTCCTAAGTACTTTTCAACTTTAATTTGGGTTAGTTATTTTCCATGAATAAAATATTTCTATTGTTGGGCAATTAGCCAAGTTTATCTTGCCAGATTTAAGCCAGATTACAGCGAAGCAACCTGTGAAACAAAGAAACAGACAACGTGTGGCCAAGTCCAGAAGACAGGCCAGATGACATCCCGACCATCTCTTTTCCAACCTATGTACGCACCTTTCAGGCAATGATTGGTCTCATACAGGGCCGGATTTAGACTTGATCGGGCCCTAAGCTATTTGAGATATTGGGGCCCTTTTGAAGTCCGGATATTCTATGTCAGTGTCAAATATGAAGAAAAAAAATTCCGGGGGGCCCCTAGCAGGCGGGGCCCTAAGCTATAGCTTGTTTAGCAAATAGGTGAATCCAGAACTGGTATCATAAGACAACACAAGGACACACCAAGCTGCAACAGCATATATCTAATACGATCAGAATGGTCCTCGTCGACGAACAACATAGCTGCGGGTGATAAGGAAAGTCACGAACTGCCCTATTAATAAAATGGCTCAGCAGCTATATGTGGTTGTCGTTTAGAGTACATTTTCTTTGTCCATCTGAGTCCGAATAATTCTTTGATGGTTTCAACATTTAACATGTTTTACATATATTCTGATCATTATGGCTCCAATATAAGTTTCTTTTAAATCTTTGTGAACCCTAGAAATAATATTCCCAGTTAAAAGTATATGTATAATTTCCGATTGACGTGGAGTTTATTGTTTTCAAAACTCATATAGAACCTGCTAAGATTTATGTATAATTTAGATGTGGGCTTCACAGCGGGCACACTTTTAAATAGGGCTGTACCGGATTTCGGTTTCGGCAAATCCGGAATCCAGCCATTGTTACAAATCCAGCTCCGGCTTCAGCTCCGGCAGAATTTCACTTCATAAATTCGGCCAAATCCAGCTCCGGTAGGATTTCAAACATTTATATCCGGTACGACCCTAAGTTTAAATAACAAAATAGTTAATTAAGTGGTGACAAGAAGCACAAGGAAAAGTACGCATAAGAATCATTTCCAGACAGTTAACTTCAGGGAAAAAAATGTTATTGAATAGGGTATTAGTATGTGTAAGAGTAGGCCTGAACAAATTTACCAAACGAATCGACAAAGATACTTCATCGGGAGGTACGAACAAAACACCGTAAAAAACAAAGTTTTTGACTATAAATCCTTTATATACGAGTCATAACTAAAAGTATGCTCATTATTATACGCATCGCACGACAATCCAAAACTTTAGTTATGTTTCATATACAAAGGATACAAAGTAAAACAAGTAATAAAACTTGAATGAGTATTTAAACGCTATTTCCAACAAAGAATATCCCATTTTTTTATTCAAGGGAAATTATTCTAGATGACATTAAAATCAATAATTCTGAAACTAAACAAAACAATTGCTCTCTACAAATTGCTGCTAAAATTACGGGAGTCGAACGAACAGTCATTTAAAAAAATTCCTTATCCAACATTTTTCTAAATATTATTTATAGCTATTGTTTGGCGTTTGTTTCAACCCGATAGATGTTATGGTTGGCGAGAAATTGACAAAATACTGATATAAATTCGTTTTTTTTTAAAATTTTCCTGGTAATCCAGTAAACCTTTCGGTAATTTCTTTGCCCGTGCACATCCTTGGGACCTCCTTAACATATTTGCAAAAGAAAAGAGAAGAACCCTCTATCTGGTATTGTTCAGGAGTAGTTGCTGATCAAAGCTTGAACAGACAGGGCGGACATTTCAATATAAACGCAATTCCCCAGAGGAAATTGAGTTAAAAACTACTACAGTCTGGCTGCTAAAGTTGAGCTCGATTCGATCACGGGAAAATGGTTATAAAAACATGTTTAACATACTGCGCACCGCGCGACAAACTAGCTTAAACAGGTACAGATCGGGATTATATTTTAAAAAGTTTGTTCAATATAATACACACTGCACCGCGCGACAGGAAAATATTAAAAAGGTTGTTCAATATAATACACACCGCAGCAGTCTAGCACACAAATTTACATGCTACATAGAGATACATATAGATAATATAAAAATTTATTAATTTAATTACAGTATATTCGATCGATGTGAAATTTTGATGAATCATTTTTATCGTCGCCACGAGTCTACCTGCAAAATTTCAGCTCGCTACCATATGGGGAAGTGGGTTGAAAATCGATCCAAAGTATTTGCAAGCAACCAGTTAATATAAAGGATTTCATAATAATAAAATTAAACTTTAAGGGCCTAACTAAAGTTTAATTCAAGAAGACATCAACCAGATTCTGTCTTTTATTCTACCTAGCCTAATTGCAGTCCCACCCCACTTATATCCAGTTAACTTCTAGTTTTGAGTTGTGACAAGGAATAAACAAATGACAGACTGTTTGCTTTGCCCAAGGCCCAAGACCCTATATCCCAACGAACTTAATTATGTCCTTTTGCCTACAGCAAATAGAGCTGTCGTCCTGAGTTTACGGAAAAGCTCACGGAGTCACCGCCAAATATAAACCCTCTACCAGCCATTCAATTCCTTTCAGGGTCAGTAACTCTTTTCTTTTCTTCACTGTGTTATTTCTCTACTTGTTGACACAAAACAACTGGTCAATCGAGGTAGGTAAATACAGCAATACAGGCTATATTTTCTACTTTGAAGACGTATGTATGTACACTAATCACGTTGAATGTTTTAATTTGGTTATGATTATGCATTGATTTTCAATCAATGATCAACGTCCTCATTCTTAAGCATCCTGCTGCCGTTTTCATATTTAAATTTAAAGTCAATAAAAATAGAGCAATAATAATAATTAATTAATAAATAACTGTCGGTAATCCTGCAGATTTTACACGTATATTATAATTTATTATTTCACAGCGAAATTTAATTTTCTCTTGAGAACTTTCGTTTTTAATTTATTAAATACATAATTACATGTTGTATTTCAGCTATTACAGCGCTAATTTTTAAGTCTTTCTAATTTCTAAGCCATTTTTTCAGCTCTCAACAGTAAATAGTCTGATGATGATGCAACCATTTTTTAAATTATCAAACTACATGCCGGATTGTCCGATAAGATGCCAAATGGAAATTTGTCACTTACAAACAAAGAAAATAATAATCAAACATCTAGTAACGAAATAAAAAAAAGAAATAGTATTTAAAATATTTATTGATCTTCTAAGAACATTAAAATAGATGAATAATACTTTAAAAAAAATATATTCAGTCAGTAAATTTATTTTAGCATGGGTCGAGCCAGGTAAAAAACATCTGGCAGCAGTTCGCTAGGTAAACAAAATGGACGTATCGTAACAACATTATGTATTATATAGAGCCGAAAAAATGCATTTGAAATTAAAAAGACTCACAAATTAGCGCTGTAATAGCTGAAATACGACATATAATAATGCATTTAATAAATTAAAAATGTAAGTTCTCATGAGAAAATTAAATTTCGCCGTGAAATAATAAATTATAATATACGTGTAAAATCTGCAGGATTACCTAACTGTCTGTTATAAGTATAAGTTATAAGGTAATCCTGCAGATTTTACACGTATATTATAATTTATTATTTCACAGCGAAATTTAACTTTCTCATGAGAACTTAAATTTTTAATTTATTAAATGCATTATTTATATGTCGTATTTCAGCTATTACAGCGCTAATTTTGTGAGTCTTTTAAATTTCAAATGCATTTTTTCGGCTCTATATAATACATAATGTTGTTACGATACCTCCATTTTGTTTACCTAGCGAACTGCTGCCAGATGTTTTTTTACCTGGCTCGACCCATGCTAAAATAAATTTACTGACTGAAGATATTTTTTTAAAAGTATTATTCATCTATTTTAATGTTCTTAGAAGATAAATAAATATTTTAAAGACTATTTCTTTTTTTTATTTCGTTACTAGATGTTTGATTCTTATTTTCTTTGTTTGTAAGAGAGAAATTTCCATTTGGCATCTTATCGGACAATCCGGCATATAGTTTGAATTTAAAAAAATGGTTGCATCATCATCAGACTATTTACTGTTGAGAGCCGAAAATATGGCTTAGAAATTAGAAAGACTTACAAATTAGCGCTGTAATAGCTGAAATACAACATATAATTATGCATTTAATCAATTAAAAACGAAAGTTCTCAAGAGAAAATTAAATTTCGCTGTGAAATAATAAATTATAATATACGTGTAAAATCTGCAGGATTACCAGTTATAACCTACATAAAATTCATAAATTAAATGTAGGCCTGTAGGCTACTATAATTAATTAAAAATTGAACAATTCACGGTGGGGACCAATTGTAATTATTCTTTGGCTTTAGTTAGTTAGTGAGAAAAAAGCCAAAGAATAATTACAATTGGTCCCCACCGTGAATTGTTCAATTTTTAATTAATCTTTAGCCTTAGACTATCATCTATCACTATGACTATATATTAAATTTAATTTAACGTGACGTAGTTGATTAGTTAGTTAGTGAGAAAAATCAACTACGTCACGTTAAATTAAATTTAATATATAGTCATAGTGTGATAGATGATAGTCTAAGGCTAAAGAAGCAAAGAGAACGGTGCGCTCAACTATTTACTCAATTTACATTGTTATGGCACAGCGCGTACTTCCGGGAATAACATGTAAATGTTAATGTTGTATTTTTACACTTGAAAAGGGAATAAGTGCAATTATTTTTATTCATAAACGTAATTTAAGGTAGTTGTTTTAGTTTTAGGGTCTGGGTTAGGTTTATGGTTTAGTTGTCTATTTTTTAAATTAAAATTATTTAAAAAATAGCCACCAAAAATACCATTTATCAAGCCCACCGTTCTCTTTGCTTTTACCATAGTCTAAAAATAATCATTATGTTAGCCTACTACTACTATTTATATTATCCTATATAATAAAAGGCAATGTTCTGTGCGGTCATCGAAAGCGATGGTCCCTCAAACTCCTACAGACTCCTACAGCCAATCACTGGCAGAGAAAAATTATTTCTCATTTACATATTAAACGACATTCAAAACGAGTTATTTTTGGTGCATTTTTTTTTCAAGAGTTTATGTTTAGCGGTGCGCGTTGGGTCTTGTAATTAAAAACTTTGAATTTACGGGTTATTTATTATAACTCTGGACACACCATGGTGGTTGGGGGGGGGGTAGGGTCTCTGGAAAGAACGCGGTGTTGGGGGAGGTAGGGTCTCTTGACAGACTATGGTGTGGGGAGGTAGGGTCTCTGGAAAGACTGGCGGTGTGAGGGGGGTAGGTAGGGTCTCTGGACAGACCGGCGGTGTGGCGGGGCGGGGGGGGTATGGTCTCTGGACAGATGGGGTGTGTAATGTTGTTATAACTATAATGTATAGTATTTTTAAGTGATACACATGTATGGCCTGTCGAGACGGCGAGTCTCTCGACTAACTGCGGTGGAGGCGATGTAGGGTCTCACGACAGACCACGGTGTTTGGGGGGAGGTAGGGTCTCTGGAAAGACCGTGGTGTGGGGGGAGGAGGTAGGGTCTCTGGACAGACGGGGTTGGGTGATGTAGTGATGTCCTTCCATGAACTTCACAGGTCACCCTACATTTATTCCCGTCCTTGGACGGGCTTTGTTGCTAGTTATATAATAAAAATATATCTTTTTCCTGTCCAAAATATCATTAACACCTCGTTCCATCGTTCTGTGCATTTTGAAAATTTACTAAAAAAAACTGTCATGGTGATTTTACATTCGGCTCAGCTGCATTGGTCCCTTTAAGCTGCGCAGATATCTGACCGACAACACGCAGCAGTTTTGAATTAGAGCGCAGCAAATTTTGTAAAATATTGCACAAAAAATGGATGCTGTGCAACTTTGCACACGGACCAACAAACCTTAGAGGGAACATTGCTCAGCAGTGATGTCATGATTTTTGCATTTTACGTCAGACATCACAGTTTCTTATAAAACCGTATTTTGTATTCATTGACATTTAATATACCACAGAATTCAGTGTATCATACTGATCTAATTTTTGCAGAGAGTTTAATTTTAGATCGGAGGTTATTTAATGCTTACAAATAAGGTATGTAGTCAAATTATATTTTTAAAAATTGATCTTCAGGGGGGAGGGCTAGTGCTAGATTTGGAGAATACTTTATTCATTTTACAATTTCAATACTTTCATTTTGATTAGAAATGGTTTTAGCTGAAAAAAAGTATGCTTTCCCGCATTTCATCACTTGCAGGTGAAATTTTGTAAACGTCTTTGGGTTATTCCCATCGACAACAACTAAAGAGGGTTTACAATTTTATCCATGATATGATTTGATGAATAAATATAATTATATATTATAATTAAATGATTTAGTTTAATTTATTACAAGCTTTAGTTAAATATTTTTAAAATAACACACAAAATAAAAATATTAATAAAAAGTTTATAAAACTAAATTTATAAGTGTATTCAATTCAGTCAATGATATTTTGTTAAGTAACTCAGTAAGCAAGCCACTCATAGAGGTTTGACAAGCATTTTTTTTTCAAACAAAATTTATCAAAAGAAATAGATCTAAATAATTAAAATTAAATAATTTTACTAAACATCTGGTAAGATAAGTTGTTATTTTAGAATCATTTAAGTAAGGCGGGTAAAAGAACAAGACATAATATTTAATTAATAATATTCCATTGCGGAATTCCGAAATTCCCAATTTATTCCATTTTCAAATAGTCCATGCCATGAAAACAGTGACAAACTTTATGAATGAGAAATTGTGAAATTCGCATACAAGTTATTTACTCAGAAAATGACAAGAGGAATGTTCTTATTATCATTCAATGAGATTCTTATATCTTGATGTACTTGTTCAATTTAATTTAAATATTAGAAATTAGTTGTTTTTGGGGGGTGGGTTATTAATTTAATAATTTATAGTAACTTGCATTCAATTTTAATTTTAAAAGACTAATGCTTACCATTAAAACATTTATATATAGTTATTGATTAACTGTACCATATGTTAAATAAAATACAATAATCATGCAAATTTTTTGTACCAATTTGTAATTTTTTACATTTTCCCTGTAATTTTTTTCAAACAAGTCTTCAAATAAATTTATTTTAAAAATTGAAAGTCTTGAAATAATTTAAACATTTCTTGTTCATGGTTTTGTAAATTAGATTGTGAATATCTCTTGAAAATTTGATACCCATATCTCTAAAAATATAAAAGTTGTGAAGGAAAGAGTACAGAATTTTGAAATGCAGGTCACAAGCTTTGGAATAAATTATAAGGTTATATTAGAAGGGAAAAAAATTACCAAAAAAAACTCATAACTCCACTTTTAAAAAAGATAGAAAGACAAACAAGTGTTTTTAAAAAGATTTTTAAAAGCTTTTGAAAATACTGTTGGACAATATTTAAAGTACCTAAAATCATTTATTATATTGACATCTTAGTTTTATTGTCCTTGGCTATGATTTGATTCATTATTACATTTTTAATCAAAGAAGACTTAGGCTATACTTTATTATAAAACTTTGCACTTTTTTGTGACTTAATTTAATGGCAACCCAAAAATTAAAAATAATAATGAGTAGAAACAAAAATTTTGTTTACAATATTAGCCTAGCTTATATACAATAATTAATGTCAATTATTCTAAATTAAAACTAAAAAAAAATTAGAAACAACCAAATCCAACTGCAGTGAAAATCAAACTGCAAGGAATTTTCCAAAATGTTTCAGAATTTCAAGAATGGGGAAGATAAACTTTTTTCATAATATTTGTAAAAAGTCAATCATAAGATTGTTACTGCCACCAAATGTTTTTTTTTACAATGATAGAGCACTAGGGACCAAAATGAAAGTGAGCATTAGAAATGACTAAGCGAAACTCACATGGCCTTGCTTCCCAAAACACAGGTATTAGGACTTATTTTAACCATTAACTATAAAAAAATTCACACAGAAGTTATAGTAGGTAAGTTATGTTTATTCGCAGGTCAACAACAAAAATTCATGCATAAATTATGCAAATTATATTGAATCATTTGCATCATTGTGTAAGTTACAATTTTAATTGCAAAGATTGAATTAGTACATTCATTTTCTACAGAAATATATAAGTTTTTTATGTGTAAAGTTATTGGTTTATTTTTTATAAATTTTTTCTTGCAAAGTATGTCACATCCTTGAAAAAAAGGCTTCATGTTTTTGGCACTGGCATGCCAAAAATATCTCCTCGCCAATGGGTTAATCGTATTTGAAAATAATACAATATGAAGACACTAATTAAGTCCTAATTTATAATATAAATGACACAATTCAATTAATTTTCAATGAGATGTGGTCATATCAATTAAGTGATGCTTATATCCTTTGAAAGGACCACTAATTTTCATTACTGGTTTTATGCAGTTATGATGTGTTCTCATCTGCTGAAAGTGTGTAGAACGAAATGCGTTTGCATGGGCAAGATTATAAATCAATTACCAGTTAAGTGAAATTGCTGGTCATGAATTTGAGAAGCTTTTTTTACCTTTTGTTTTTTTGCATTTTTGGTTTGGTAATTAATGCATTGTAAAGATAACCGTTTCAATGACTAATTAAATATGCTGCAATTTAACGTCTGCTCTAAAAATCTTTTTTGATTTTATTTATTAATAATTATATTTATTGCTGAATGTGTTTGCCAAAACTGGAAAACTAAACTCCAAATACATTTAAATGATAATAAGAATTTACTGAAGTACATTTATATTTTGCAGCTAGATCACGCTTGCCTTTAGTGAATTCAATTTTTTTATGTACGATGTAGGGAGGTAATTCCACCTTGATTATTTATAATAAGTTACCTGAAATAAATTTAAAGCTTGAGTCACTGTTTCAAGAAGCTTAAAGCAAAATGTTAATTGTTAAATTACCTATATCTTTTATGTCCTCGAAAGAAGTGTCATGTAATTGGAGCAAGGCATTTAAATTTTCCTGCCACAGAAGTAAACCACTTTCATTTTTGTCATCAATCACTACAGGAGGACACCATGGGTTCTGCAGTAGAAAATGTCCTTACCCTCAACACTCTTAATCCTAATGTCATTGAACTGCAGTATGCTGTCAGAGGTCCAATTGTCATTAGAGCTACACAGATAGAAGAGGAGCTGTTGGCTGGCGAGAAAAAACCTTTTCCCAAGGTGGTCAAAGCCAATATAGGGGATTGCCATGCCACTGGACAAAAACCTATTACATTTATTCGCCAAGTTTTAGCTCTGTGTACCTACCCTGAGTTATTGAATAGCAAGGATTTTCCTTCTGATGCTAAGGAAAGGGCAAAGAGGTTGCTTGATGGTTGTAAAGGCAACAGCCTGGGATCTTATTCCGATAGCTGTGGCCTCAATTTGATTAGGAAAGATGTTGCTGCCTATATCCAAGAAAGGGACGGCTTCCCCTCTGATTTCAGTGATATTGTTTTGAGCACTGGTGCAAGTGATGCCATCAAGTGTGTGATGACCCTGTTGCTCACAGCCAAAGACGGGGTCAACAAAGCTGGGTTCATGATCCCCATCCCACAGTATCCTCTTTACTCTGCCGCTATTTCTGAGTTTGGCGCTCATCCTATTCCTTACTATCTCAATGAGAAGACAAATTGGTCTCTGGACGTGAGTGAGTTGGAGCGGGCTATAGCTGAAGCCAGACCAGTCTGCAAGCCCAGGGCTATCGTCATCATCAACCCAGGTAACCCTACAGGTGCTGTCCTCTCCAAAGAGAATATCCAAGAGATCATTAAGTTTGCCAAGAAAGAGAAGCTGTTCCTAATGGCTGATGAGGTTTACCAACATAATGTGTACGCTGCAGGAGCTAAGTTTCACTCCTTCAAGCAAGTCCTGATGGAGCTTGGGTCACCTTACAACAAAATGGAATTGGCTTCTTTTATGTCTGCATCCAAGGGGTATATGGGAGAATGTGGTTACAGAGGAGGCTATGCTGAGGTAATGCTCTTTTTTTTTAAATAAGTTTTATCCTCCACTTGCTTTCACATATTTTACCCCAAAAAAAATTTTAATTTACAGGTTTCCCATTCTTTTATTTGAAATGGTCTCATTATTATTTATATTACAATTATGTATATATGCTGACAAATATCAAGTACATTCTGCTTATTCCTTTAAAACTGACTGAAACTTGTTAAAATAAATTTGTTACAAATATTTTAAAGAGGATCTGATTAAATGCATTAAAAATAAACAAATTGTTTTCAGGTAATAAATCTTCTGCCCGAGGTTAGGGCAGAGTATTACAAAAGTATATCTGCAAAACTGTGCCCCCCAGTGTCAGGGCAGGTGGTAGTGGATTGTGTTGTAAATCCTCCTAAAATTGGTTAGTGAAAAACACCATTGTTTCTGGTATGTGTCTTTATGAACAAATGTAATGTACTTATTGAGCACATTATCAGAGTTAATTTATTTGAGAAGTTAATCTATTAAGGGTCTACCAATATGCATCTTTGCCCATACCGATATAACCGATATATTTTTTGCCAATATGAGAGCCGATGTTACCAATATTTTTTTGCCGATATGAGCATAAAATCTCAAAATTGCACTTGACATCTTCCATGGTTTTGACGACAGTTGACGTCATTCTTAAATTTTTGACTCGTAATTACTTATATTTGATATGTTGGGCTACTGGTTTAATTAAGACAAACATAAATTAAACAAATAGTACAACTTCATTTGAATTATAAGTGTGTGTTCATTCTTCTACGTCACTTCGCTTCCTGCTCCTTTCTTTTCCTCGTAAATAATGCAGGAATATGGATCGGAGATTCTGTTTTTAGATAAAATAAGGTACTACAGTTATAATCTGGATAGAATAACACATGAAAACTTTTTTTTATTAATAATAACAAAAGCAATCTTAAATATAGATTTAGTTTAATTTATTACTTTTACAAACTTCTTTAATTCAAACAATATTAGCACGCTGTATCGTTGCAGTACATATTAATACTAGGACTCTTTTGGTTCTTTCAATACCAGTATCGGGATCGATATATTAATTTGTTCAAATATACATGTAAATCTAAATGATACTTTTTTTCTGAATTGGGTCATATTTCACTTATTATGAAATATTGGTTACATCAATATCCGGACCTATACATGCTACCGATATCCTGATATCAGTAGACCCCTAAAATCTATAATGTATCTGAGTTTACTTATGACTGTTTACTCTGTTAAGTTTTAGATGTTATTTTTTTTTAAAAATTATAATTCTTTATAAATCCTTGAAAATTAAGATAACTACTTTGTTATCTATCATGGTTATTCATCATCATCAGTCCTGTGACCGTTGGGGTTGTTGGGGTAGCGCATGGACACATCAACAGACAACGATCTCCACATTTGCCTACCTTGAGCTGCGGCCAGTAATTCAATCAATTTCATCCCTGTCCATTCCTTTATGTTGTCAAGCCAACTTTTCCGCTGTCGACCTCTTCATGGTTATTACAGGAGTTTAAATTAAATTAAATAAACATCTTTAGGTGACCCATCTTACAAGCTCTTCAATGAGGAGAAAAATTATGTCCTGGACAAGTTGAAGGATAAAGCTGAGCTCATCACAAAGCTGTTTAATTCCATCGAGGGAATTACATGTAATGAGGTAAACTACTGAACACAGCTGAAAAATAGCTCTAGAAATCTTACAATGCTGCCAATTTTTAGAATAGCGATCTCTTATCATTATAAAAAGATATATTGAAAAACAATTTGTAATTTCCTTATGTAACAGCATTTAAGCTAAAAATTCAATTAAAATTGTTTTAATTTTAAAAAATCTATTTTGTTTAACCACCATGGTGATGAATCTTGGCTCTGTTTAATGCTATTTAAATGAAATATGATATTGGGGAAGTAAGTGGGAACCATGAATATCAATTAATTTTAACTTAACATGATTCTTATTGCCACTTAAATTTTTAGTGTGAACTTACAGGAAATCTGTTACAAATAGCTCATAAGCCCACCTCAACAATGAAAAATCAATCTTATCTTTAAATATTCACTAAATATCAAAATCATTGAGGATTATAAATATTTCATTCTTATTACATCTCCAGGTCATGGGTTCTATGTACGCCTTTCCTCGAATCTATTTACCTGAGAAAGCCATTCAAGCGGCCAAGGCTGCCGGCCAAAGTCCAGATGCCTTCTACTGCTTTGCTCTTCTTGAAGAGACTGGAATCTGCACTGTGCCTGGAAGTGGCTTCAGGGAAGAAGAAGGAACCTATCACTTCAGAACTACAATTTTACCACCAGTAAGAGTTGCATTATCTTATCTTATCTGTCTTATTTATACAGACGCTCCTTCTATGGAGAAGATAATTGCGTCCACAGACCATGACGGATGATCTGTTGGCAAGAGATGCAGCGTTCACAGGCCACGGCTATGAGGGTTCCACGCATTACCCAGCCGCCTAACTAGTGTTAGGTACCCATTCAGAGCTGGGTGACTCAGGGACGCCCAAGGCCCCCGGGATTCAAATCCTTACCTTCACATGGGTTCGAACCTGTGACCATCGGTATGCCAGTCGAGTGCGCTGACACTTGACCACCGTGTCCCCACTCGACCACCATGTACATAAATTTCAATGTATGCTATTTCCATGAGATATAAGAATAAGAAATCTCAGGTACACATGAAATTTTATATCAATGAGCTCCATATGCAGATTTTAAAAATATTTTATGAAGTTAAATATGAAATTTTTTTGTCCCAGGCACTCTATAACGTCGTCTGCATTGCTGCATTATTAATCTAAATATAATTTATTTCAAATCAAATTATGCAAATGTGATATATCTCATAATGAAGGTTTTTACACAACTGGATGATAACATTTTCTTACAATGTTATTCAATTTTTATTCAGAGCCCAAGTAAGTGATTGATGAGGTAAATACATTCTAAAAGGTGAACAATTTAAATTTAAAAATCAACTTGCGCTAATGTAACATTTATAACTTTTTGCTTAAATTGTGCTGCTTACAAAGTGAGGTCATTTGATGATGCAGTAGCGTTTTATGCCATGCTTTTTTTTTATCCAGCACCTATCATAATTTCATGCACTTTAACAGAATAACAACATGGAAGTTTAATTTTCTGGTGGATCAAAGTCGTTATTGTAGCAATTACATGTTGTGTGTCTTAAGTGATGTGTTGGTAATTATGAAGGATGTTGTTTTGGACTTTGAGATTGTAGAGTTGAAAAAACACAATTAGGTTTTTAGGAAATGACTGGACCAAGGATTTCATGGAAATTGCTTGGAATATAAAAGAGATTAATGAGAAATTGTGTTTTCTGTGTTCCATAAAGACCCAACCTACCTATCATTAGTCAGAAGATAAATGGACTAAGCCTTGGACAAATATACTTGAAAATTTATTGAGAAATCTGTGTGCTCTTACAAAACAAATAGGGCTAGATGTTAATTTTCTGAGCCTGCTCTCAAATGTTTACATCTTGATAACCCCTCCCCAATGAGAGTAAAACCTGAAAACAGTGTATTTCAGCTAGTTTGGATTTATTAGGCATGTTTCAGTCATTTATTTACTAATCTTGCAGAGTAAAACATTTTAAAAATGAAATTTGAAAATATTTAATTCCACTCATTTTCCTTGATGGATAGTTGCCTCATAATAATTTATATAAAAATTTAAGTGTTTTTAATTTTATAGTCATATTATTAATTGATATATTTAATTAGTTTGATCATTATTCTTACGTCAGAAATTTAGTTGTTTTTTTTTCCCTTGTTTGGATATTTTCGTTCTTTTTGTCGTTATCAAGAAACATCTTTCTTGTAATTAATTGAACAAAGATGATGTATTGCTAACATAATTTATGAGTGACAACAGAGAGATACATTTTATCTCTTGACAGGTTGAAGAATTGAAGGAAGTTTTGACTAAGTTCAAAGACTTCCATCTTAGCTTTCTTGCCAAGTACAAGTAAAGCTCTTTCTTTTTTCTACGATGACCTTGTGATGTAAGTAAACTTATTGAAAAATTTGTCACAATCAGTTAAAGAATCCCTGATACTTTGCATCATGTTTTCAGCTTATCACAGCGTCCGTCAAATAGGTTAGTCATGACAGGTTAGCAACTATTCTTGCTTAGGGAGGTATTTTAAAAAAAGGTGAAATCTCAATGTATTAAGTTGTAATTTAAGGGATTCAATGTTGCTTTACGGGCATATAGAAAGAAGAAAACCATTTCAGTGAAAAGAATGTGTTTAAAGTAAAAAAATTATCTGCCAAAATGAGTTAAGGCATTCCTGAAATCACATTGCTCTGTTAAGCACACTATTTTTTTCACCTGGAAGTCACTTAAAAATGGATCCACAAATGTTCTGAACGCAATAATTAACTTTTATTACCATGTAAAAATAACAAACTGATTTGTTTCTATGGAAGTCCAGTAAATTATGAGTAAATTTTTGCATAATTTCTATTGAATTTTTTTGTCAGAAAATTTTGCTCTCATCTGAAAATGTCTTGTAAAATTTATTTTCAGGACTATCAAAGATTAACACCAAAGAAAATACAAATAGGTGATATTTTTTGTTTCTTTTTTGCCAGAATATAACCAACACCTTACGGTTCAACTTCTATAACAGATGATAAAGCTATATCTCTTTTATTCTAGATTTAAGGTACCTTAAAATACTTTTATTTTCAAAACTAGGAAACCTTTAATTAAACATATTTGTGTTATAGATTTTGCAATTTTATTTACCGTGTGTGTGTGGACCCTTTATTTAAATACAAATTTTTAGAAAGTTGTTTATTTCACTTATGGAAATTTTTATAGAGATTTATTTAAATCAGCATTTCTCAATTATTTTCTATCATGCTAAGGAAGAAAGAAAACATTTCGCACGCGACTGTAAGAAGTATCATTTGTCTATAAAATTGTTATAAGTACACCTCTGCATAGCGGTCAAACAAGCCCCCCTTTACGGAGCCTCGCGCTCGGGGGCGGGCCCCACTATTTGAGAAACACTGATTTAAATTAAATTGATGAGAAATTAATACGTAGCTGGCTGTGTAACAAGAAAATTACCAACATGTGACTTTACTTGTGTATGTTATGCAAATTGTTTAGACTGGAGCACCATCATCGTAGTGGCTTAATTTACGAGGCATTCTTGTAAAAGGAAGGCTTTTGACAATTTACAACACTATATTATATTTGTATATGATTCAATCAAAATATTGCAAACACAGTGTTATTTCAAGTAATTGTGATGTCATATGGCTTTTTGTAATTATGAACGTCAAATATGAGTGAATTATTCTTACATGCAAAACAATTGTTTCGGTAAACAGCACACTCAGTATTAGATTTGACCTTATAAATCTCAACTGTTAAAAAATCCATTTGAAATAATCTAACAACTGAAACTTATTTGATCATGTTATTCCTATGGTGTTAAAAAACAGGTGTTTGATGTATTCGTAGTTAAGTAGTTTGAAAATATACTCAGATGCTATACAACTTTTAAAATTATATCCTATTGAATTTATAATTTGCTTTGGTTGAGTGAACTAAACAGATTTTATGACTATATTTTTTACAGATTTTTATTTGTTTCTAAAGAATTTAATGTATATTCCACGTGCAGGAAGCTAACACAGTGTTATATTTTAATTATTATTTTGATTGAGATTTAACAGGGCCAGAAAACAAGATGATAAAATAACATGCAAAAAATCAAGTATTTTGTTTTCCAATGTATGCATGACTTTTTTTGCGGGGCTTCTGAATTATTATATGTTGTGTTTTTGGTCCACCTTGTGCAGTTTGCTTGGACACCATGAGAGCATTGCTTTTAGTTTTAAATTAACTGTCCTCATTGAGCAATCAATGAATATTCTTTCTATATGTTTTTTACTGACAATCTTTTAAACGTAGTAAAATGAATATTTACATCTGGAAATCTAAAGTTACACAGGTCACAACCCACATTCTTTTCATAAATAATATAATCTTCAAAACTTTAATAAAAAATTATAGATTTTGTTTTGCAGTGCCTACAATATTAATAGATATGAAATGGAAATAAATTCCATTTGGTATACATGTACTTATTACATAAATATAGGCATATTAAATTTTTTTTTAGTAATCTTCGTTATGCAACCAAAAATCTTCCTTCTTTTTCCCCCATAGTATCTCCATTGTTTTCTTAAAGTGACTTATTTATAATCTATGCAAGAACTGTTGATGGTAGTTGAAGTAAAAATCAAAATGTTATTAAAATGTTAAATTGAATTTACTATTTTTCTGGATTTATTAAAATAATTAAATGTTTTAAATTTTGGGAAATTCTTTTTTATGCTTTTTTTTTAATGGAAACATAATATAAAACTAATAGATTGAACTGAAATTGTTTTTTAGGATTGACAAATTTTGTCTTTTCCGTGTTTAAAAATTGTTTAAAAATTCTGGCATTAATGCAACAAAATATGTTTAAGATATGTTAGATTTGTATATCATGTGTTTTTATTTTCATAGAGCTCTGCCATTTATCTTATTTGCTAATATTCCCTTCTGTAATTTCTATATTCAGTTTTTAAAAAATGTAACTTCTAAATCTTCTGTCCTTTTCTGCAAGATTTCATGGGAAGTAAAATTAGCGACATCTGGCAAAATTTTGAGGCCTGCGGATGATTAATATTGTGGACTTTCAGGGTGTCCAAGGCATGTAATATAGATTTTTTTCATTGTTTGACTTAACAAGCACCATTCATCGAGAGATCTAGTATCTCTACTTTTAGGATTCATATACATTGCTATTTTATGTAGTCTTCATATTTGATGTTAAAGAATTTTACATGCATATATAAATGTTGCTGTCTACAAATTTTAAGTCAACAAATAGGGTTAAAATACCTTACTGTTGGCTGGCACCTCATATTGCTAAAAATAAGTATTTGGAACATCAAAATCTTCCAACTTGAGTTGAAAATTCATGACACTTTGATGAAAAATAATTTGTTAGTACCTTTTTTTTTCTTTCTTTAACAAGCTTTTTTGCTTCTTTCTAAACTTCTTTCCCATTCCAATCACTCTAAGCTTCACCTGTTTTTTATATCTACATTAATCCGTGTCATATGTATTACTAAAATTTCTATGTCAAAGCATATGTATTAGTTTCTTCACTGTTTGCGTGATTTTGATCCAGTGAAGCTAATCAGGTCTGTGTTTTATGTTTGCTGATTGGTTGCTTCATTAAGAAGAAAATGTTCCTTTCTTTCCTCATTTTTTGTTGATTAAAATATTCCTTATATGGTAAGGATACTTCAATTTATTTACATTGACAAAAGCCACACCTAACTATTTGAGAGGTATGTTTTGGTTTTGAACTACTTCAATTTACATTGCATGTCTGACATGCTACTCAAAAACGGAGGAGAATGCTATATTTTGGCTTGGAAGCATTGAGCTTTACAGTTTCAGTTTATTTATTTATATTTTGTTGTCAAGGATGTCTTTTTTTTTCAAGCCTAAACATTCTTCTGCCACTGTTTGTTTCATGTTTACCTTAGTTTAGAGTATAGCATACTTTATTAAAAATCAGTTTATAAAAGCTCATCAACCAACATTTATAAGAATAAGATTTATGGCAATTTTATTTTTAATTAAGGCAATTTTATTTTTTTAAATTGCAATTCCCTTCAACAAAATTGTTTAAAATGATTTTGCTTTATTTTAAAACTTGTATAAATTGTATGTCTTTTACCATGAAGTTGACTTATTTAGACTAACAATTACAGGTTACTGTTACTGTATTAACTCAAATAATGACCTATACTATTTACATGAATTGTGTGCTGAAGTGCTAAAATGTTCCAAATAATTCTTAATTCTTGAAGGTTTGTCTACTGATGAAACTCATTTAACAGTTTGCTGCATGTTTTTATTAACGGGTGTGTAGATGTGTTTTGTTAACTTCATCGTGAAACTCCAAAGCTAATGTATTTCCATTTCCAAAAACCTAGTGTGATAAACTATGGATTTACTGGTGTGGGATAAAAAAAATTTCGTTGTTAGTTTTCACTCAGTGATATATTAAGACATATCATTCTCAGGTCATTTTGATTTTTTTTTAATCAGTCTTGTTATGGCCTTCCTTAACAAGAATCAAAAACTTTCTAGTCGTTGACAGTTGCCATTCTTTCAGATTTGTTGTATACCGAAAACCTAAATTCACCCAGTTGCTCAATAGCCTGGACATTTTTTTTTGGTTAAAATAAATGTATGTCATCAGTCATAAAGTCATTTTTATTACTTAATAAACTATAATGATATTTTTTTTTAATTTATGATTTTATGAGCAGCTGTTTCTGTTGAAATAGAAAATTATCGTTTCTATATTCAGTAATGTTGTTGTTTTTAATGAACACATTAATCAGGGTCTTGACTTCATTGTGTTATAAATTAAACCTAGTCTAATGGGGAGCTGTGATTTTCAAGCTTATTTGGTCATTTCAGGTGCACAAACTCTTCTTTTTTTTTAAATAATCAAGAAAATTAGTCTCCCTGCCAATGTATGATCAATTATTAAGTAAATGCTTATTTCACTTTTTATTTAAAATTATTATTAAAATGTGGGTGGGGAAAAAGGTATTTTTTCACTTAATACCGGTATATATTCAGAGTTTTTTTGCACGTTCATGAACTCAAGAATATAAAATGCATATAAATAAATATTGTTATAACAAATGTGTGGTTATTAGTTCACTGTAGACTGATTGACAATAAATCCACATTTATATAGATATATCACTTAGAAACTGTAACATGTTGAATGAGGAAGTTTGTGTGTAACAAGTAAGATAATTATTTAGGCCTGGACATTTGTTGTGTGAAAGTTGGAGGTTTGTGACTATGACCAGAATCTTATTTTGTTTTGATAATCACATGACATGTGTTTACAGTCAGAGCTTGACAATCTCTGCATCTCCTTGTCTTATAACTTTGAATTGTAAAACCTAGCGTACTGACACATGTATTTTAAAAACCCTTATGATTTAAAACCAATAAAGCTAATTATTCATAATGCTATACAGCTTGATTTTTATTTTGAATTTATAACTGAAATCTTCAGGGAATCCCTAATGTTTAGCGTTGAAATATATTTACAGTCTACAGGACAGCATAAGGTTTACTGTACAAACCTTAGACCTTAGTCAACCATATCCATTGCAACAGCATTAATACAACTTTTCATGTTGCTGTCTCTTATCTACAAGTGTCCTTAAGATATAACCTAATTATACTTGCTAGGTCCTTTCTTTGGCAAAATTTTTAATTCTACATTATCATATCCCTGTCCTGTGCTATAGGCTATCAATTTTTGTAGAATTTTTTTTAAAGTTTTGAAATATCTACTGCTAAATAAATGTCCTGCTTCTCAGCCACACATTAATATATTTTAAAAGAAAGAAAATAAATGTTGTCTCAAGTATTTTCCAATTATTTATTGCATCCCAAATAGCAAAGGATCACTTTCAACAAACCATGACATAACCAAGATGTTTCTATTGATACATTTAGTGCGTCCATTCAATGTTTTCATTGTTTGGTTCAGAAAAAGTAGATTCAGTTTTTCATCCATTGTCCTGTGGTACTGGGAGCAGTAATATACATTATCTACTTTATCAGTTGCTTTTTTGTCTAATTTATTTTATGTTGTTTTTACTTTCTATTATATTAAAAATTTGGTGTCAATGTAAAGATAAATGGTTTGATGATTCTCTCTTTATTTATGTTGCAAATTAGTGTTATTTAGGAAATCCTAGAATTAGTGCCTTTATGTTATTGACAAATTCATAGAATAGAAATAGTGCCTTGATGTTTAGTTTTTGATGTTTGGCAGGTGAGAAGAAACAATCAGACTGATGATCTGCCACCAACTGTTTCCCTTTTCAATAAAAAATATCCACTAAATAATTTATTTGTAACCATTATAAGTTGTTTTTTAATGAAACATTGAAAACTAAAATCATCTTAGCTCATACCTTTGGAGATTTATGCAATAAATTGATTTTCAATAATTAATTCTTGCTTCTTTTTTTGTATTTTATTGCAATATTTTTATGCCATGTGGATGTGTAGTGAAAGGTTTTTAATGTCAGTAGTTACTGGTATTTCAAATTTGAAAGTCATTTTTAAAAATTATTTATTCCAATATCATTAAATATGAATAATTAGTTCAATGTGAGTTATTATTTTGATATTAGATATTATTTAATTATTATTAGTAATTTGAATGTTAGTAATTACTCTTATGTTAGAAATTATTTCAAAAATAGTAATTATTTTAACAGTAGTTGTTTCAATAGTATTTGTTTTTCTTGCATTAGGCAGCACAAAGTTATGGATGTTTATTGACTCCAATTAATTCATTCTGTGTGCTATTGAATTTTGAGAAAAAGGTAAGTATATGAATAGAAAAAAAATATTTTTTTTTCTATTCATATACTTATCTTTTTCTCAGGATTGCACATCGGAATTATTCATGCCAAAATAACAATCTAGAAGCTTCTTATAGATATAAAATTCTGAGAATTCAGCACATAGAAATGTCTATGTAACTTTATGACATTATTTTTCTTGTTTGTTTTTTTTTCCGAGCAAAATTTTTGCTTTGAACCATGAAGAAATCTTTTTTTTTGTAACTGAAGGGAAGTAATAAGTAAAACTTTAAGCAGGTATGCTTTTCTCGGTGTTGTCTCTTTTTTGAAATTTTGTTTAATTTGAACACTAATTTGAGGGGGAAAAAAATTAAATTGCTAATATTTTAGCTTAATACAAACATAAAGAAGGTTAACCTCTTTATTTATCAAAGGTCAGAATATATGCGATTCTTATTTTACGAATGATGGTTGTTGACTAAAATCCTTATATTGAATTTTGGAAGAATTGTATGCCATGGACTTAGTTGCCGTTCAAAAATTAATATACAGCATTTGAGTAGTGATAATGAGTTCGTTTATTATTAAAAAAACGTGTAAATTAACGTAAGTTAATACCCATATTTCAATAAAAATTTAAATGCCAATGTGATGGTTTTGAATGGCAGCGCACTGGACTGTCGTACCGATGGTCACGGGTTCGAATCCGTGTGAAGGCAAGGGTTTGTTCCCGGGGCTTAGGGCGTCCCTGAGTCACCCCGCTCCGAATGGGTACCTAACACTACATGTAGTTAGGCGGCTGGGTAATGCGTGGAGCCCACAAAGCCGTGGCCTGTGAACGCTGCATCACTTGCCAACAGGTCATCTGTCATGTTCTGTGGACGCAACTATCTTCTGCATAGAAGAGCGTCTGTATAGATAAGATAAGAAGAAGATAAGATCTACATGCCGATATGTCCGGGAGTTGAACCATCATCATCATCAGTGGCGCTACAGCCCATGTAGGGCCCTGGCCTGCTCCACCACATCCTTCCATACGGATCGATCGATCGTTTTCCTTCTCCATGCCCGAACCCGCAGCTTTTGTAGGTCCGTTTCCACATCATCGATCCACCTCAGTCTTGGGCGACCAGTTAAGTTTGGGCTTTGTCCCATTGAAATTTGTTTCCTAAACTCATACGGCGTTTAATTCTAAATGGTAACTACAACACAAAGATAACCTAATACTACCCTCAGATAGACATAGGGGCTAAAACAGTTTTCTTGTCCCGCATGCAAGAACCAACTCATACAAATTCCCGCCCCTGAATTCGGACGTGAAATGGGTTGCCTGAAAGGACCAGGAAACCCACACAATCAAACATTTAAAACTTGAATTAAAAGACAAGACTACACATAAACCACGGAAAAGCGTAAGACGCCGTAATTTTCTGTATAGAAGGAGCGTTTTTAATAGATGAGATAATCTATGAACATAAGTAATTAAACGGTTCGAGATGGTCCCATGTCACAATAAACTTTCTAACAGATGATACAGAAAATCTTCTCCATAGCAAATTTTCCATTTTAATTTTTTCCTTCTTACTCAAGGGAATGAATGTTTGGTTTTCATTAAATCTGACGTCATTCTTTGATTAAATGACCAGGTAACCCGTCAAGAATCAGCCACTGCTTCTATTTTAGATTCCAACCTCGTGTTGCTGTCTCCCGCTGTTCTTTACATCGCCATTTAATTCCACCAAATAATTGAATTATTCAACCATCCCCTATAGCGACACGGGAGACAGTTTAATGTTGAAGTGAGTCTAAAATAAACCTGGTCAGCTTGTTTGCTGTGTCGACTAAAGGAAAAGTCACAAAGACAAACCATAGATAAGCGTAGGGCGCAATAATCTTCTGTAACAGAAAAGATAAGATAATAGCGATATTAATCTAACAGAAAACAAAATTTGTGAACTTGCGATATTTTTTCAAAATATCGACTTTTTGTGTCCCGTGGATCACCTTAATGATCTTTCAGCGCAGGTACTAGACTATTGATTTATGATCTTATAATACTGGGAATATGATCTTGTAGTACCGGTAATATGATATTAATTAGTTCCTGGTCTTATCAGTACTAGAATTTTAGTTTGTAATCATCATATAGTACCAGTACTAATACATTAGTTTGTGACCTCACAGTACTAGTTTTCTTTAAAATCCTTCAGGGGGAAAATACTAACTCTTTCATGTCCAGTCGCCCCCAATCACACCCCCCCCCCTTTTTTCCCCTTTCACTTCTCTTCCTTTAATTTCCTTTCACTACTAACTATAAAAGTCACCATGTAATCTCACGAAATAAATAATTCACCAGCTCCTGAAGAAAAGAAAACATCATCCGGTCGACCCCCCTTCCCCACTCCTTCTCGCGAACCCACTGGAATGACATGAAAATGTCTGCCGTTCTGTTGTTCTCTTGGCTGTGTGAGTCAAATAATGGACAATCAGCGGGTCTAATAGACACTGTCTCCAGGGCAAGGGTGGGTGGATTTGGAAGGAGTATGGAAAAGAGGGGGAGGGTTACTGGATTATAGAAGCCAGTTTATCAAGACGGTGGGAATATATAGGGTTACATCTAACTAAGCCGTATGTAGGCAGCGGTGATGTAGGGTGATAGTCAGGCCGCCTACATATACAATTATTGGGGGGGGGTGTTCAGAAAGGCTTTTGATAAACAAAGAAGCATGCAGGGTCGCAGTCAACTGTTGATAGGCAGCAGGAATGTAAAGTCACAGTCATGCTGTTGAACGGTAGCAGGAATCATCAGGAAATGTAAGGTTACTGTCAAACATTGTTATCAAGCAGAAATGTTGGGTTACAGCCGGACCGTCCATAGTTATCAGTATTATGGGGTTACAGAAAGATTCTCGATAAACAGAAGGAATACGATGTTACAACAAAGTTGTTTATTGCTTTAGGAGGATAACTGCAAATTTGGGCAATTAGAAACAAACACAGCGTAGAGGGAATAAATAGATGTAAAAACAAAGTTTTTGACTATAAATCCCTTATATATGAGACATAACTAAAAGTAGTGATTATGTTTAAATGCGACATTTACAAACTGAAACAGAATTATCTCCCCTGGTTTTAAAACCGGGCGCGGGGACGGTAGGGGGGTGTGAACATCGACGGTCGGCGTCAACGCGTGAACTGAACTGTCACGTGAAAGAATTATAAACAAATAGTCAGTTCGGATAGTCCGATCGCTTAAACTTACAAAGCAAGGTAATATAAGGGATTTAAAAACTGAACAGTGATATAAAGGAGTACGTCTCAGCTCAGTCGCCTGCGACTGCACAAATAAAAAGACAGACCAGCCGAGCTTACCCAGACTATTCAGTTAACGGGTAATTGTAGACTTACTCAAGTAAGGAAGTATCCTGTGACAGCAACGAATTCGGATGTCAGATAAGCGAGATCTTCATATGAAATCCCATATTTCTTTAAAAGTTTAAAGACAGCAAGATATGATTTTAATTAATTTACATGACAGGTAACTAGGGACTATTCTAATTACTTTTTTTTTAAATAGTGTTATCAGCATACTTTGTTGGCCTAAGGTATTTAGGAAATTTAAAACTATTTCATATTTTAAGTGGGAGATTTTTTTAAACAGAGTTTTTAAATCTAATGAACAAGAAATGTAAACAGTTAAAAATGCACCTTGCCACAAGACGGAACGTTAATTAAAAATAAAGCCATAATTTGGTTTAATGTAACATAAGAGATGAAACAACGATACATGGTTTGATGGCACATGAGAATAAGTTTTTCACAAAAAGAGGTTTAAACAAAAAGATACATATTAAGAAGGACGTTGATTACGAAAAGGGACGTCCATAAATGACGTCACGCGTTTTTGGCAATTTAACACCCCCCTCGTCACACTTCGTCACAAAAACTTAGACCCCCCCCCTTTTTTTTTACAATATGACGTCACAAAGCTTTGACTCCCACCCCCTCATAAAAGCCGTATTTTTTAAATGAAAATTAGTATGTTGCAAATTACGTTTTTGTCATTTAAATATTTATTTAGTGTACGACTGTTTGTTGGTCGTCCGTCGATTCGACGAAGACCACTCTAGTCATCCGAGGGTTGCTGGGACTGGCTCTGTTTGTGCGTGCGAGATGGCTGATGAGGCCGATCCTTGCACGGAAGGTTCGGGAACAGATGGGACAAGGGACGAGTGGGACATCTCCAGGAGGGTTGACAGCACGGGCCTTTCGGGCTTGCCTCTTCTTTTCTGTGGAGGTGATCCGGTTTGCCTCGCATGACTTGGCACCTTCGTGGATGGAAGAACGCCAGGTGGATCGGTCCATTGCAGCTCGTTCCCACGTGTCTGGGTTGTTGTTAAACGCTTTCGGTGAGGCTTTCAATGTGTCTTTGAAGCGTCTCTTTTGCCCACCGTGGGACCGCTGGCCATGCTGGAGCTCGCCATAGAAGAGTCTCTTTGGCAGTCTCTCGTCTGGCATTCGGACCACGTGTCCTGCCCAGCGAAGCTGGGACTGCATCAGGAGGGTGAAGATGCTGGGGAGACCTGCCTTTGTCAGTACCACTGTTTCTGGAATTTTATCCTGCCACTTTATGCCGAGGATCTTCCTGAGGCTTGTTGTATGAACGTGGTTAAGCTTCCTAGCATGGCGCTGATACACAGTCCATGTTTCACACGCATATAGCAGCGTGGGGAGCACCACTGCCCTGTATACTTTCAGCTTGGTCTGGATGGTAATGCCTCTTCTGTTCCAGACATTTGGATACAAACTGCCGAAAGTGGAGCTGGCTCTGGCAATTCTGACGTTCACTTCGTCATCGATGGTGACATTTTGAGACAGTGTGCTGCCTAGGTATGTGAACCGGTGCACTGTGTTGAGTCTCTGGCCATTGACAGTGATGTTGGGCTCAACGTAAGGCCTTCCATGCGCAGGCTTATGGAGGACTTCAGTCTTCTTACTGTTGATCGTCAGACCAAAGTTTGTGCAGGCGCTGGAGAACAGGTTAATGCTGCGTTGGATGTCGGCTTCTGAAACAGCGTTGAGGGCACAGTCATCAGCAAACAGCAGGTCTCTGATGTCTGTCATAACCTTGGTTTTTGCATGGAGCCTCCGAAGGTTGAACAGTTTGCCATCTGTGCGGTACCTCAGGGTGCGTGGCAGCGAACACCATGTCGATGGTTCCTCGATCTTTTCGGAATCCACACTGGCTTTCAGGCAGGAGTCCTTGATCAAGGCGGACCGTGAGGCGGTTGAGCAGGATTCTGGCAAGGATCTTTCCTGCGATAGAAAGCAGGAATATGCCTCTGTAGCTTTTACAAGCCTGTCTACTTCCTTTTTGCTTATATAGATGTATGATGGAGGCATCTTTGAAGTCCTGCGGGGAACGTCTCTTCCTGCCACATCAAGAGAAACAGATGGCGGAGCCTTTCAGTCAGGGCTGTTCCTCCCTCCTTGTAGAACTCCTGTACGATTGTACTCTAATATCGTAACACGTGTCAAGCCATTGAAAACGTCATTGATAATAAATTGCAAGCAATCAAATATTTAAGTGGCACTTTTATTTAAAGTTGCGCGTTTTTTTATGTGACGCCGCATTTCTTAAACACCCCCCTGCCCCTCGTCACACATCGTCCCAAATCCGTGACCACCTCCCCCACTAGGCGCGTGACGTCATGTATGGGGCGGCCCCTAACGCTCACGTTGGTTCTTATGGAAAACAGCACCTCCTTGTTATCGGATAAACCATGTTCTTTCTGATTGGTCTAATTGTAACATTTAACATATTTTTAGCACCTGACATCATAGTTTGGAGAGAATGAGTGAAGCACTTTGTTGACTAGGGTTAAGCTGACCTGTCAACTTTACATTTAAACGTAGAGGTTAAAAATAAATAGATTTCTGTGACAAAATTTCTAGGTTTTCTCTGTTATCGACGACACAATTTCGACCTTACGTGGTGATGTTATCTCGCCTACACTCGCGTATGTTAACTTCAGTGCTCAATTGTGATTGGTGGAAACATTGGCTCGTGTGTGACTTGTTCATTCAAATGTCTTTGTTCTATCTTTACTGTTGTCAGTTGACCATTTCCTAACGTTTCAATGTTTATTAAAAATCATTTCCATTGTGTAGTCTAGCAGTCCAAGAGAGATAACGCATCGATCCAACAAAGCAATCACTAGAACTTACAGTGCAGGAAGGGGTTAGTGTCCTTAAATACCCTATGAATGATGTTTTCACAACAGCATCGAAGAATGAAGAACAATGACATTCACGATGGTATTCTAGTATTGAGGTGTATGTCAATTATATTTTAATTCATTTAGTTTATTTGTTTTAGCATCATTATCCAGAATTTGATGTATATTTTCGATTTAAAGAAATAAAATATTGAAAACAAGCTGATCAAGTATGTTGGTACAGTTTCATTAAATAAGTGGATGCAGTTTAATCAAATATGTTGATACGGTTTCATACTTTAAAAAAAAAGAAATACATTCTAACATTTAAAAAAAACTAAGTTTAGTGACGGAATAACATATCATTAGCACCCATAGGTATGATATGAGTGTAGATCTCAAAGTCACAAATGTTATCGATTGGTTTAATCTTTGAAATCCAGTACTGCACTCCGCTATTGAGTTTGAGTTTTAAAAGTTTTAGAATCTCATTGTGTCCATTAATCAAAGTGCATACAAAAATAAACAATAGAATGCGGAAATTATTATTTTTTATTAATGAAAATAAAAGACATTTCACTTGTGTTTACGTTCAATTCGTATCCATTGGTGAACTTAAGTGTCTATCTACACTTCTGGTCACTATGTGTTTTAAGAATATTGAAATATTTTGTTTTACTAATAACCTGTATAAAATCATTTTTGATAGAAAGAATTTTCAAAAAAGTCTTGAAACATTTGTTTTTAACTTTCGTTTATAGTAATGGCACTCAAGAATTAACATATCACGTTTGAAACTGTCTCGACATATTTGTAACATCTCAGATCTATGGCGGATTAAGGGGGGGGGGCTGAAAGGGCTAAAGCCAAGGGGCCCCCGATGATTTGGGGCCCCCAAACTTAGCATATTTTATAATAAATGTGGACAAATGTATACATAAATTGCTGAAAATATGATAAATTAATAAAATCTCGTCTATTAAAATGATCTCTTTTCCCACACGATAGTCTTAACAGTCAAAAAACCTGATTTGATAGGCTCAATAACAGAAATTATTAAAGAATATTATATATATTTTTTAAATTCACAACTGTAAATGAGCTCTCGTGGCCGAATGTGAAGTACTAAGACTTATGGTGCAAGCGGTGGCGGGTTCGATCCCCGGGTTGGGGTATGAATTTTTTTTTCCATGTGTTTTTTAATTTTATAAATTGTCTTTTACACTCAATTTTAGGATATCGGCAAAAAGTTATTTCTTAGAATTCGGTTTTTTTCATGAATATTCATTTTGGATGAATATTTACAAGTTACAGTCTTATATTAGCTGCTAGCAATCATTTTATCTAAAGGTACACTGGCTGGATAGGGCCCCAGTTTGAATTGCAGCCAGGGGCCCCGTGCAGTCTTAATCCGCCCCTGTCTCAGATTATGAAAGATAACAAGCTGATTAACCGGCATCTGAATAGGAGTAGAGTGTCTCACGTTCAGATAACGGTAACGAGCGTTTACAACAGAATATTACTTTTTTGAGAACAAGTGGTGTGACTGCATAATCTATGCAGTACCACATACCATAGATATCTTTTGTGCCTCCCCTTAAGTAGGTTGCCAAAATGGCTAGTAAAGTAGTACATTTTCCATAATTCATCTTACTCCAGACAAATACCCGAAAACTCTATTCACTGGTGTCAACAGAATAATAAAACAACAAGAAAAAAAAATTACACCAACATTTTCTGGGGTGGAAAAATGTATTTCCAAAATAAAAACTTTCGAACTAATGAATAGCAAACATGATCTTCCGTTTAATTTTGCGGTACAGATATTCATCAGAAGTGACCAACAATAACTTTGGTTTCAATGTGTCCAACTGGCAAGACTCAACCAACACTGGAACTCTACAAGCGGTTGTTAGGCTTAAAAAATGTTCCCATCTCCACAATCGAGAGTGTGTAAAAATAGTCGATACTTGGGAGCTAATGAACACATAATATGTTTTCATTTTTGAACACATAATATGTTTTCATTTTTGAACACATAATATGTTTTCATTTTGGACATCTAGAGACCAGCTTTGACGGGTTTGGGATGTAAACGTAACTTCGGGTCTTCAAGTTTAACATTGGTTAGTTTGACCCAAAGACTTGGTAATAACAATGGTATTGGAGATGTTAGCGGTGGTTGTTAATGGTGGGGGTAGTAGAAATTATCTTTATATTTAACATAAACATGGCAAGTGCGTACTTTGTGGTGGGAACTGAAGGGAGTTTTAAATCTTGGAGGTTAAGTTTGTTCATATAAAAACACGTTTCCAAATGATTTACAGAAACCAACATACGGGTGTTTTATATAAAGTTTCAGTCAATCAACATATTTCAGCTGGGGCCCACTTGTGGATTAATACTAATTTAAATAGTGTTGTATTAAAGTACTATATGTCTGTACAAAAGTACTTTATATCTGTACAAAAGAAATCTTTGTCTGTACAAAATTACACTATGTCTGTACAAAAGTAATTTATGTATGTACAAAGTAATTTATGTCTGTACAAAAGTATTTTGTCAGTACAAATGTCGGTACAAAAAGACTCTGTGCAAAGGACTATGTACAAAAGTACTCTATGGTGTACTTTATCTATACTAATAAAAGGCAAAGCCCTCACTCACTCACTGACTGACTGATTCATCACTAATTCTCCAACTTCCCGTGTAGGTAGAAGCATGAAACTTTGGGAAGTTGTCGAGTAGCCTCTCGCGACGAAAATTGGAGTAAAAGAATTTTTAAAATAACACTCATGGGGGCCGGGGGCCCAAAAACGTTTTTTCCCTTAAATGGCCTATATAAAATTTGAAAATCACCAATTCTCCTATTTCCCGAGTAGGCAGAAGCATGAAACTTTGGGAAGTTGTTGAGTACAATCCCGCGATGGTAACGGGAGAAAAAATATTTAAATTATCACTTCCTGGGGGCCGGGGGCCCAAATTAAGTTTTTTCCTTATATGAGTTATATAAAAACTAAAAATCACGAATTCTCCTATTTCCCGTGTAGGTAGAACCATGAAACACTGGGTAGTTGATAATTACACTTCCGCGAAGGTAACAAGCGAAAACAATATTTAAATTATCACTTAATGGGGGCCGGGGGCCCAAATGAATTTTTGTTTCTATATAAAAAAACTGACTCATCACTAATTCTCCAACTTCCCGTGTAGGTAGAAGCATGAAACTTTGGGAAGTTGTTCAGTAGCCTCTCGCAACGAAAATTGGCGTAAAAGAATTTTAAAAATAACACTCATGGGGGCCGGGGGCCCCAAAATATTTTTTTTTCTAAAATGGCCTTTATAAATTTTGAAAATCACAAATTCTCCTATTTCCCGAGTAGGCAGAAGCATGAAACTTTGGGAAGTTGTTGAGTACAAACCCGCAATGGTAACAGGCGAAAAGAAAATTAAATTATCACTTCCTAGGGGCCGGGGGCCCAAATGAAGTTTTTTTCCTTAAATGAGCTATATGAAAACTGAAAATCATAAATTTCCATATTGCCCGTGTAGGTAGAAGTGTGAAACACTGACTGAGTAGTTGACTTCCCCGATGTTAACAAGCGAAAAACATATTTAAATTATCACTTAATGGGGGCCGGGGGCCCAAATGTAGTTTTTTTATTTTAAAAACTGACTCAACACTAATTCTCCAACTCCCTCTGAATGTAGAAGATAAATCTTTGGGCGATGTTAACAAGCGAAAAAAATATTTAAATTATTACTTAATGGGGCCGGGGGCCCAAAACCATTGTTTTCCTTATATGGGCAATATTAAAATTAAAATAACTAATTCTCCTATTTCGCGAGTAGATAGAAGAATGAAACTTTGGGAAGATGTTGAGTACACTTCGGCGATATCAACAGGCAAAAATATATTTAAATTTTCAAATACTGGGGTCCGGGGGCCCAAATAAAGTTTTTTCTTTATGTGAGCTAAATAAAATCTGAAAATCACAAATTCGTATGTTTCCCGTGTAAGTAGAAGCAAGAAAGTCTGAGTAGTGGTAACAAACTAAAACAATATTTAAATTATCACATAGTGGGGGCCGGGGGCCCAAATGTATTTTTTCCTGATATGAGCTATATAAAAACTAAAAATCACTAATTCTCCTATTTCCCGTAAAGGTGGAAGCATGAAACTTCGGGCAGTTGTTAAGTAACATTCCGCGATGGTAACAGGTAAAAAAAATATATAAATTATCACTTACTGGGGACCGGGGGCCCAAATTTAGTTTTTTCTAATATTAAAAACTGACTCAACACTAATTCTCCAACTTCCCGTGAATGTAGAAGCTGAAACTTTGGGAACTTGATAAGTACACTCTTATGACGATAATTGGCGAAAAGAACATTTACAAATTTCACTCATTTCACTTCGGGGCCCCAAAACCGTTTTTTTTTCGTATATGGGCTATATAAAACTGAATGAACACTAATTCCTCATCTTCCCGTGTAGGTAGAAGCATGAAACTTTGGAAAGTTGTTGAGTACCCTCCCGCGATGATAACAATCACAACCAAATATAAAATTATTATTCACTAGGGGGCCGGGGGCCCAAATGTAGTTTTTTCTTATATGAGCTATATATAACAGACTCATCATTAAATATCTAACTTCCCGTGTAGTTAGGAGCACGAAACTTTGGGAAGTTGTTGAGTACCCTCCTCCAATGGTAGCAGAGGAAATAAGTTAAATGTAAAAGATCTTTTTTTTAAAAGTACACGCTTTTATTTACAAACATTTACAGACTGAAACGTGCTGATCTCCCCTGCCCTTGATGTAAACACGGGAATTTGGTTAACGAGGGCTTGAGTGAAACCAGTGAGCCGTGGAGGTCAACTGAAGCAGACGACTATACATTCTAAATAGTGATAAATAGAGATAAATTAAAAATTGATTAATTTAATTACGGTACATTCGATCGATCCGAAATTTTGACACAATGCATTGTCATTCAAGTTCTATCTGTGGTAAAATTTTGAGATCTCTAGGTTCATCAGAAACGGTTTAATTTTACGTTTCAAGATTTGAAGGAAGGATGGATGGATGGATGGATGGATGGATACAACATACAAACAGTGTGAATTAAATAAAAGCGTGTAAAAAAAATTAAATTATCAGCTCGATAGTATCACGGGAAGTGTGTCATTTTTTACTTTTCGTTTTTGTTTTTCTGCGAGACTACGACAGACAGACAGACAAGACGGTGAAATTAATATATGTATTATATTCATCATGATCCAGATTGAAATCAATTGGTGTTTTGAATTTGTGTTACGCGGGTTCTCAACGGTAACTGAAATCCTATTTTCCGCAGCGTAGCGCGGGTATTTTGCTAGTTAGTCTATATGAGTACTAGGGGTGTACCGGGTTTCGGATTTTATGTCGGTACAAAAGTAAGTTATGGCTGTACAAAAGTACTCTATGTCTGTACAAAAGCACTCTTAGTACAAAAGTACTCTGTCGGTACAAAAGGACTCTGTGCAAACGGACTATTTACTAAAGTACTCTATGTTGTACTTTATCAGTCTATATAGGTACTAGGGGTTACCGGATTTCAGCTCCGGCAAATCCGGAATCTGGCCATTTTTACAAATCCGGCTCTGGCAGGATTTCACTTCATAAGTCCTGCCCAATCCGGCTTTAGCCGAATTTTAAAAATTTGAATCCGGTACAGCCTTAATCAGTACACTGTATTCTATAACTGTATTAAATTACTCTTAGTTGGCTTTGACATTGAGAAATTTTTTCATTGATTGTAGTTCTCAAATAATCGTTGCTTTCCTTGTGTAGCCTACAGTTGTTTTTTTTAGTTCTAAAATATAATCCGATCCACCCCCACCCCCCCCTCCAACACATTTCTTCCTTTCCCCAAAAGTAAGGCTAAGATTCTTCTGGTTTCATTATTTAGTTGAAATTAATACACTTAAGTAATTTGATGACAAAAGTGACAGCAGAAAACACGTTTAAAAGAAAGACGAGCAAAGGCGGGGGGAGGGGGGGGCTACCTATCCAACAATAGCTGACATTGATGTTGTCCAGTCCCTGGTCTGTCGTGGAAGGGGGAGGGGGTAGACCCGGTGGAAAAGTAGTTGCGTTCAGTAGATGACTTCCAGAATCCCTTGAGTTCCATCAGTCCCATCAAACGCAAGAGTCAAGTACGCCCCAAAAAACTAGATGTTGTACGAGTCCCGCAATTGCCACAGGTACCTCACGAGGTTTGGTTTTATTTCTCATTTCAAGTTGCGAAAGTTGACATATTACACTTCGTATTCCGCCAGTCACTCGGTGTCCAACCCTAACCCTCTCCCCCTTGTCTCACACAACCTAAAAAAAGATCTTCTGGTCATTAACTCAGTGACACGAGGTTTAATGAACTTGTTCGGCGACAAGTCACGTGATAGTAGCAATATTTGGTGCCAGACAAAAACCATTTGAACACGCACGATTAAGAACATGAAAGAAAGGCTTCAATAACAAAGATCAACTTTTAGTGTTTAGTCGTGTCTAGCCACATGCATTGCTCCTAACTTAAATCCTTCAAAATTTGGTCCTTGACAATTGCACAGCATCATGATCGCACACACACAATCCTGAAAACCCACATACAATATACCATATTACCAATCTATAAAAAAAATACTGTTCACATGGTTTTAAACAAAAGTATAACACTGCAGACCTCCAAAGAAGAATCAATGCGCTGGAGATGAGATGTTTCAGAAAGATATTGAACATCTCCTACACAGCGCACATCACAAACGAAGCGGTCCGCAACACAATAAGTACTGTCATTGGCCCCTACGAGGACCTACTCACATCAATTAAGAAGAGGAAACTACGATGGTACGGACACGTGACAAGATCTGGAGGTCTCGCAAAAACTATATTACAAGGCATCGTCCAGGGAGGAAGGAAAAGAGGCAGACAAAAGAAGAGATGTGAGGACGATATCAAAGAGTGGACCGGCCTGTCATTCAGCGACTCTCAAAGGGCAGCACAGGACCGGGACAAATGGCGTGTGTTAGTGAGCAGTTCATGATGGTGCTCCAACGACCCAACAACGGTTTAAGGGATAGTTCAAGTTCATAACAATAAATTTACAGCATAAGGAATTTGAATGTTTCAATTCTAAAATTTAAATTTAGAGTGAGAAAAGTCTTGATTAGATTACCCTTTATGAGAAAGACAACAATTGAGTATCATTACCTTGTCTTTCATGCTTGGGTGTAAGATGACGCATGAAGTCTTAAAAGATTTTGTGTGTTATGTCCCCCCCCCAACAAGGTTCTAAAAAGCTGTTGATTACAGTCTACTATATGTCGTCTGCCCTCTCATTTCTGTTTATATTAGTGCTCTCCCCTTGACGACCACCGCGGTCATGTTTTTTTTTAACAGACACCAATGGGCCTTACAACACCTCTGTGATGTGTTATATCTCAGTGGCGTCCTATGGTGCCAAGAATGACAACTAAATAAATGGACTGACTCATGAGAATGACAACTAAATAAATGGACTGACTCATGAGAATGACAACTAAATAAATGGACTGACTCATGAGAATGACAACTAAATAAATGGACTGACTCATGAGAATGACAACTAAATAAATGGACTGACTCATGAGAATGACAACTAAATAAATGGACTGACTCATGAGAATGACAACTAAATAAATGGACTGACTCACGAGAATGACAACTAAATAAATGGACTGACTCATGAGAATGACAACTAAATAAATGGACTGACTCATGAGAATGACTACTAAATAAATGGACTGACTCATGATAATGACAACTAAATAAATGGACTGACTCATGAGAATGACAACTAAATAAATGGACTGATTCATGAGAATGACAACTCGTGAATGTTCATTCTCTTTTGGGTCGAGCCGCTAGGCTCTTAAGACCCGGTTCATTTTATCGCAGGCGAGCCTCATCAAGCGGGCATCGCCGTAGAGGTAACCCTCTGCAGGTACCGTTACTTCATCTTCCAAACCCCCGCACAGCTCGGGGCACTCTTCGAGTACGTGGGCCACCGTCTCTTCTGGGTGGCCACACAGCCGACAGGCCAGTTCCCTTCTGGTGTTAAACTTGTACAGGTAGCTTCGTGTGGGACAATGCTCAGTTCTCATTCTAGTTATGAGCGTCTGATTGCTACGTCCAATTTTCCACCAGGAATCGCTTTTGCTCGGTCGCGGCATGTACTGGAATACTTTTCTGGCCGTGCTTCCAGATGCCCAGCCCTGAAGCCATTTCTCTCGGAAATGGTCCTTAAGCCACGATCTAACCCCCAGCTGGGTCATCGGGCGATCGGGTTGGGGCTGAGCTGAACCTTCTCTCGCTAACTCATCGACCCTGTCTGAATGAGGCTCGCCACTGTGCCCAGTGATGTACTGAAGGACTACTTTTCCGCCTCGTGCTAGGATTTCACCTACTGTCTCCAAAATGACACTGACCGTTTTCGTCTCCAGAGAGCATTGACCCACGGTTTCGAGCGAAAACCGTGAGTCGGTGAAAACTACGACGGTCGGGAAATCCTTTCTTCTTGCTAGACGTCGGCGCACTTCCTTCAAACCCTTGCAAATGACAACTAAATAAATGGACTGACTCATGAGAATGACAACTAAATAAATGGACTGACTCATGAGAATGACAACTAAATAAATGGACTGACTCATGAGAATGACAACTAAATAAATGGACTGACTCATGAGAATGACAACTAAATAAATGGACTGACTCATGAGAATGAAGCTTTGTAATAATTTATTGTTTTTTGTTGCTTTTTCGCGCGCTGTAACTTGTTTTTTTTTCAAAATGTCTTTTAAATTAATTTTTTTTAAAAATAATACAACAAATTATGCATCTGAAAAGGGGTTAGCCAGGATGTCTTGACGTTTCTTATAGTTATAGATATGTTAAATATGTTGCCATAAAATGACACAGACAAGGGCCTAACTACCGATTTAAAGGTCCAGAATAAGGAGCTGCTCATTCCATTGGATGGTCGAAGCTGTGACGTCAGAGGATGTTTCCCACACGGCCATCATGTCAAGGTGACAAGAAGACTTGGTCAGCTGATGGGTGAGTGAGTCACAGCTAATGAAGACCGTTGAGATTAATTAACTGGCGTGCACGTGGACAGTGGCACCCGGGCATCAGTCCTCTGTTAGCTCAAGTCTGCTCAGGTTTTCTTGGTGGAGCAGAACAAACGTCCTCCCCCACCACACCCCCTCTTCCCAGCAACCAAACCATTTTTTGTGATAGTGAAGTCTTACAATTTGAAGAAAGAGCTGCAGAAAGGACCCAGTATCTCACGCCCAACAGGTTGTCACTTCCAAACAAAACCTATTATAAACACATAGACAACTTCCTATCTTACGGGTATTCTCTCTATCTACCCACCCTCTCGTCAGCGATGCTCTTCTCCCGACAGACGTACTCTTTCTCTCCCTTTAAGACACACTTATAAACATTCGTTTTTTTTAAATAATTTTTTTATTTTTTTATTTTAAATTGTAAGCACCCATTTAAAGAAGCGCCCAGTCCCAGCCAGTACCGCACGCAGGCCCACAGCGTAACGTGTCCTACAAATTGTTATATAAAAGTTAAGCGTGAGACTAACAAGAGGCCAAAAACAACAAACGCATCGGCAAAAAGCCTTCGTCGGCGAACAAGCAGAAACCAAATAGAAGTGTGAAAATAAAACAAAACTTAGATCAGCGTTTATTCCAGTGAGACATCAGCCTCTTTCATTAGTCCTACCCCACTTATATCCTGTAATATCTCTGTCTCCTGGCTACTGGTGTGTTACCTTTGTCTCGGTGCACTCCCGCGGGGACACACACACACATACGCACGCATGCACAAACATATAAAACATCTACCTCATTAAACCTGTTCACATTCCAAACACTTTACTTGAACCTATAGAATCTAGTCTTTAACAGCGATCAGCAGTGAGTTGTTGTTTTTTTTTCTTATAGTTTTCAAAAGATAATTTTATTTTTCTAATGGAGCTTTGATGATATATGTGGGACTTTCAGACAAAATTGATATATCGTTTGCATGCTGCTAAAATAATTTCTTCATTTGCTAAATTATACTCGTGAATATATTGAGCATAAGAATGTTCAGCAGATATATTCCTTGACATTCCTTCAGAAAATGTTAATGACAGAATCAATTCGGAAAAAAAAACCACACACTCACACATTCATAAAACGCAGTACGGGTCTGGGGCTTCATATACAAACAGGAAACAAGGATCCATGCTCCCGGAGAGATGGTGACAAATAGTTGTTCAAATGGGCTTCATGTGAATATCATACGGTCTCAATATCACACCATCGGGAGGTGGTGGTGGGGGGGGGGTAGAGACAGAGTCGTAATCATCAGCGGTAGGCCTAACTGGATTTACTCCTTTTATAGTTTGACTTCGGTGTCGTAGGGGCGTTGGCACCATGTCTTGTCATCCTGGAGATGGGACTCGGTGGTATGATCAGTGTAACCTCACAGTCGTGCTACGCCGTCTGAGGGCTACCATGGGGTGTTGCTTTGACTCCAGATACTGGCAGGCAGTTGTAGGGCTCAGAGAATTTTTTTTAAAAATTGATCTAAATTTCATTAACGATATAAAGGTCACAATTTGTCACGTGCATAATAATCTTTATTTTAAAAAAATCAACGCATTCTATAATGACGGATGATATTGTTAATTAAATACAATCCATGCTGTACATCAAACCACCTTGTCTACACTCACCTCTCTAACTGCATATTAAATCATGGAGCATTCATTTATTAGAGGTAAATTTAATAGTAAAATGATAAGAGGTCGAGATGAACACTTCCTGATTTAATAAATGTGTAAGATGGTTCACTGACAAAACGGCCCAGGACAAAACGGCCCCGACAAAACAGCCCGGACATAACGGCCCCGACAAAACGGCCCCGGACTAATAGATGGACTAAAAGTAAAATGCTCAATCAAATATTAAATTCGTATTTTTACTCACCTATTCAGTGTCAGGCGTTAGGTTCTGCTATAATAAACAATAATAATGACATCACAATAGTGAATTTAATAGCCTCTCCGCGAAATGGTACCAATCGCGGCTGTTTGTTCACAAGAAACAATATAATAACATCACAAGATATAATTTTACAATTTTACCACTTTATTTAAGTGTGAAAAAGTTGACAAAAGCTTAAAATGAAAAAAAAATAAGTTTTTGTTGAAAAATGTTAACAATTTGTCTGGGGCCGTTTTGACCGGGGCCGTTATGTCGGGGCCGTTTTGTCCGGGCCGTTTTGTCCAGGTCCATTTTGACGGGTCACCGTGTAAGATTATATCAGGAGGCACCAAAGCGTGTTGACAGTCATTGACCCAGAATAAGAATACACCGTAATACTAAGAAAATTATCCACATCCAGATCCTCCACAACACATATTACTTTATGCTTTTTATCATGACGAAACTATATTTTATGTTTCTATGTGTAATTCAGAAATTCGCATAATATTTTATGACATTATAGTTATTTCTAAACAATTGTATATTTAAGTGAAGTTCAAGTTCTCTACTGAATGGTTTAGGTAACTTGTAGGACGAGCGGTTTCCTCTCATTTCCATCGTGCTCCCAGGGGAAACAAATCCCCCAGCTGGTGCTCATTTCTGTTGAGTGATGCGTACATTTCACAAAGCCTGACCCTCTTAATAAAGGTCTCTGAAATCTAGGTCACTCTTAGATCCCCACGAGGCAGCTGCCTGGAGACCTCGATGCCAGGACATGTCTCCGAGACAATGAACATTTTGTCTGATGCACTTGATCGTTCTGCCAGTCGCGGTAAATGGAGCGTAGAGACTCTCGGCGCAATTCTTTGGCCTGTCTGTCATTAGTGGAGTGCGACGGTTCTCAAATATTTGATTACATTTCAATAAGACCAACGGAAGCGTGTATTGTGAACTGATCTCCGTGTGTCGGGTGTCTGTGAGAGCCATGTGTGTCTGTGGGAGCCCTGTGTGTCTGTGAGAGCCCTGTGTGTCTGTGGGAGCTCTGTGTGTCTGTGGGAGCCCTGTGTGTCTGTGGGAGCCCTGTGTGTCTGTGGGAGCTCTGTGTGTCTGTGGGAGCCCTGTGTGTCTGTGGGAGCCCTGTGTGTCTGTGGGAGCCCTGTGTGTCTGTGGGAGCCCTGTGTGTCTGTGGGAGCCCTGTTTGTCTGTGGGATCCCTGTGTGTCTGTGGGAGCCCTGTGTGTCTGTGGGAGCCCTGTGTGTCTGTGGGAGCCCTGTGTGTCTGTGGGAGCCCTGTGTGTCTGTGGGAGCCCTGTGTGTCTGTGAGAGCCCTGTGTGTCTGTGGGAGCCCTGTGTGTCTGTGGGAGCCCTGTGTGTCTGTGGGAGCCCTGTGTGTCTGTGGGAGCCCTGTGCGTCTGTGGGAGCCCTCTCTATTTACAGCTGTTTTATCTTCTCCTACAAATTGAATACACATTTATAATGAAACTGTTTTGTTTGACTGGTAAAGACGCATTGAGTTTTTCATACTACTATTTCCTAAAGCTGAACTAAAAAGTGTTTTAGTTACTCACATTTTACTAGACTCAGTGGTCTTTTAAAAGCTTCAATCGCGCTCCAACGCTTTTATAATTACAACAATTTTGATAGTTTCCAATAGGCGCAGTAGTCTTGACAGAGTTACGTTGGAATTGTAATCATGAAACAGTAATTCTGATACAGTAGTCGTGGCGCAGTAGGCTTGTTACAGTAGTCGCGTTACAGTAGTTGCGTTACAGTAGTTGCATTACAGTAGTCGCGTTACAGTAGTCGCGTTACAGTAGTCGCATTACAGTAGTTGCGTTACAGTAGTTGCGTTACAGTAGTCGCGGTACAGTAGTCGCATTGCAATAGTCGCGGTACAGTTGTCGCGTTACAGTAGTCGCATTGCAATAGTCGCGGTACAGTTGTCGCGTTACAGTAGTCGCATTGCAATAGTCGCGGTACAGTTGTCGCGTTACAGCAATTGCAGTGCTGTAGTCACAGTACTGTAGTCGAGGTAAAGTCACGTCTAAGCAATAAGTATATTATCATCTGACTAATCTTCCTTCCAATGTTCGCCGTTAAATGTAGAAAAATAAATTGTTTCTGTGACAATAAATGGTAAAAATTAACCATGGCTGTCACGTGACATCCTCTCCTCTCAGCGGATGATGGTCCCCGGACTATCATGGTGGTATGATCGGCAGACGAGATCATTTTCATTCAAAATGGCCACCATTATTATGGACGTCCTCGGCAAGGGGGGAGACAAGTCTCGTGCGGGTGATAAAAGCGCGCCATTCTCTATTTGACGCTAGCAGTTTCCACCAGTGAGATCTTTTTATTTACGATCTTTACGGAAGTTGGAGCACCCCTGGGCTTACCTCTGAAGTATCGGAGACGGTCAGTTTGACTGCCCAGGGAAATAACACACAGAGACCTGAGGCAACATTAGCGCTGGTAGCCCTGGTTCATTATTTTGATGGTCTTCGTGTCTGTATATTTCACACGTGACTTGTGCTGGTATCCACAGACAGAAGACAATGTTGCGTTGCGCTGAATATTTTTAATGTTGCATTGCAATAAAGACTTCAATCTTGTGTTCCCATGAATACTTCCATTGCATTGATCTTCATAATTCATGTTAAGCATGATCTAACCTGATTTTACTTCTTTTTTTTAAATTGTAAAAACAGTAAATAAATATATATTTACTGTTTCAACTGAAGCAATCTGAAGAACTGATCCCAATGATTAAATACCACCTACATTTTACACCAGGAAACCAAATACAATGATAGTAGTTCATAAAACTCAAAAGACAACTGCCCCCTGTCTATATTACCGAATTGACACAATATTGACCAATAAAAACCCGAGCCGTGGTCTTGGTCAACAACCACCATGTCACCTTATTATCTTTGCAATATTTAATTCCTAAAGTTTCGCTCACTGTTACTCCCATTATTAGTCGGAAAAAATCAAATGCCAGTAATGATTTAGCAGATCAAGACCAAAGTAACATTGACATTATAACAGGATGAGGTAAAAGTTACATGGATGGTACATATTATCAACGGGTACACATCAAAATTTACACATCAACAGGTACACATCAATAGGTACAAATCATCACCAGACACACATCACCAAATACACATCAACAGGTACATATCAACAGGTACACATCAATAGGTACACATCAATAGGTACACATCAACAGGTACACATCAATAGGTACACATCACCAGGTACACATCAACAGGTACACATCAATAGGTACACATCAACAGGTACAAATCAATAGGTACACATCAATAGGTACACATCAATAGGTACACATCAATAGGTACACATCAACAGGTATACATCACCAGGTACACATCAACAGGTACACATCACCAGGTACACATCAACAAGTACACATCAACAGGTACACATACCAGGTACACGTTCAGGGCTACCCAAAAAGACAGAGGCATTATAAGACATTATTTTAGTTGCTATACATTAGCCTTCTAATCGTCAAATGTACATAGAAATGTCAGATTATGGGCTTCCTTGCCCTTAAAGATGATTTGACATGGAGTTAGTCACTAAATGACAAATCTATATTAATATACCATCCAGGCATTCAGATTGGCTAAAGTCTGTAAAATGGAGGAACTATTTGGATAAAACTACCACGAAGTCCTTTCGGCCAATTTTGAAACACATACTCAATACTGTAGCATTTCGACGCTCCTGGTGCAAGACTGTAGCACTCCGACGCTCCTGGTGCAAGACTGTAGCACTCCGACGCTCCTGGAGGCTCGAATCCGTGACTCCCGTTACAACAACCAAGTGCGCGGTCGCTAGACCACAGAGCCCCTTTCTATGTGAAGTGGTCTTGTTTATTACAGTTTCTCACAATGAGCCAAGTGCCACAAACAATCAACAGGCTGATTTCAGCCTCGGACTGAAAAGATAACGTTTTTAGCCTCAAACTGACGTTTTCTGCACTGTTTAATCACGTGATAATCACAAAGAGCTCTCTCTTGTTTTGGCCGGGGGGAGGGGGTGTATGCACTCTTTCATGCGTCCTTCATCTCGGGTTAGATATAGAGGCCAGCGCCAGGCCAATATATCAGGGTTCATTACAAAAACAGTTGGAACGGCCGGGCCCCGAGTGTCTCAGGAGACGGCAAGGCCGCCATATTCTCCCCTCTCTCGTGTCAGAAGATGCACACAAAATGGCCGACCAGGGACACATAAAAAACATCAATCGGATGAGTTTTTTAGCGGACGGCGAAGCAAAGAAGTGAGACTGCACGCAGTTGTATGTGTGAATGGGGGAATATAAAAAAAACAAAAAACATCACAGCGTGAAGCTTTTGAAATGGCTTTAATGGATGGCTTTTCTCTTTTGTATACCAATATTTTCTGGCAAGAAGAAAGGCCGAGAAACAAAACAAAACAAAAAAAAGAAACATTTTCAAAGCAGATGTTTCTTTTCGTTATATTGAATTGTGCATCTTTCGCTCGGAGAGATAGAGAGAGAGTGAGAGAGATTAGATGACTTAACATATTTGGAAATACTTTATGTTGTCATGGGAAAGTATTGCTTTTATTTTCATGTCGTTAACTAATGCTTTCTCTTAGTATGAGAAAACACAGATATTCGGATTGTTGCTTGTAGAGCTTATACGTTGCATTTACAGAAATGAAAATATAGAGGCACAATAAATAGAGGAGATTTCCCTATTTTCTTAAGTATATTTGTGGTTTAAAATAATTTGGCAAATAATAAGATATCTACAATGGCGCTTTTCGATGCATTAAATTAATGGACCTGTACTATAATTTCACTTTAAGGTTTTGTCGCAGGTTGATTCTTCTACATTATTATTATTATTTTTTTAGTATAAGTATAAGATTTGGATACATTTAAATCTGCATGTTAACAAAAAGTTCTAAATTCAGACGAAAATTTTAATCTATATAATTTTACATATTTTTTCAATTAATTGAAATAATGTATACCCTAAAAACTACATAATTGAAAGATTGCAAACTTTATAAACACACGGAAGAAATTATTACGGCGAACAATGTTTACAAGCATTAATTGTTGCCATGTTACGTTAACACAAACACATCTGTAAATTTGCTAAAGTAGCTAATAGTAACAAACCACTGATCTGTACGCATATCAGTTGCTGACCGATGTTAAGTTACTTACCTATATGCAGGGCCGTCTTAAAGCATAGGCCTTCTGGGCATTTGCCAGGGGGCCCACGATCATAGGGGCCCCATGGGAATATGCTTATTTATATATATTATGTATATTTATTTATTTTATTCCTGCGGGGGGGGGCACTCTTTCTTTGCCCAGGGGCCCAACACTATTTCTTTGCTCGGGGGCCCAAAATAGTGTAAAGACGGCTCTGCCTATATGCAGCTAGAATTGTAGGCTAGACTTATAAAAAGCTAGACTACTTGCCTGGATATAGTTAGAAGTTTCACCAGTGTAAAGCTAGAAGGCTGACTCGTGTAAAAGGAGACAACCAACTCGTGTAAAGCTAGAGGGCAGACCTGAATAAAGCTGACCCTAACCTTCGCCTGACACCGGTTGTTAACAGGGCCACTGCCAATGACGCAGCCTAACGAGATATCGTGAGATTTGGGCGTGATCTGAAGACCACGAGGACACTTAGTCCTGGTCACGAACACGCCGCATCTCACCTGACAACCCGCGGCCATAGGGCCTTAAGATGGATTATGACTCATCCTCCCTTTGTCTGACCAGGACTACTCAAATCATTGTCATATCAGCTCACCCGTTAGCCCACCAGGTCACCTCGTATAACTGTCATACTACTGTCATATCACTGTCATACTACTGTCATATCACTGTCATACTACTGTCATATCACTGTCATACTACTGTCATATCACTGTCATACTACTGTCATATCACTGTCTTACTTTTGTCATACCACTGTCATACAACTGTCATATCATTGTCATACTACTGTCATATCATTGTCAGGCTACTGTCATATCATTGTCATGCTACTGTCATATCACCGTCGTGAAACATTTACCATGTGCCACTGTCGTGTCATGACATGTCATATTCCTGTCATGTTATTGTCATACTCTGTATTGTCACAATGCTGGCATGTGCAGCTCAATCTCACATTTGTTTTATAAAGAAATAAGATGACCCTTGGCTGATGTGAGGTTATGACCCACACAAACATAACACTAACATACGCATACATCCACAAAATTCATAAACAACATATAAACATAAATCACACACATGCACGACAGACACAAACACACAGAAACATACGTACACACACACACCAGATGCAAGCACAAAATAATCAAAGGATTAACACCATTCATAAAGTTCCTTATCTCCCTGTTTTGACTTCGGTGACTGCTCGGCGCACGAGTCCAGATGATGGTCACTTGGGTGACCAGTCAAAAGAGCGCACGATAGAAGAGCGCAGACTTAAAAGCGCAGACGAAGATTGAAGGCGAATGCTCTGATCTGTGCTCATGTTTCATTGATGGACTACCTACGTGGTATAGCCCACAAGCTAGAAATATAAGTCCAACTGTAAAGTTAACTTTGATAGACTGAACTGCCACTCATTTTGAGACATTTTATTGCGGTGTATATTCTTGCCTAAGCCTAAGATGAAGAACAACAAACCGAGCAGTATTTCTATCTGATATTGCAATGTGTCACCATCTAAATGGTGTGTTTCAGCCATTTGAGGACTTTAATATCCGTTACGTTTAGTTTCAAGATGGTAACCAAGATGTGCGGGTTACCATTAAAATTGTTAAAGACTTGGTCAATATTATTCCATCAATAGATCCGGTTCACGCTCTCAAGACTTATGCAAGTTTCATTTTAAAACATGGCCATCTAGCGTTGTCACCATATTCTTCTCTATAAATGTGGTGTCAAGTTTTAATTTTTAACTGGACGTCAACTAAGAACGTTATCATAAGAATTTTTTTAAACGATAATTATCATTACTATTAATTTGTGTTGATTGATATTTATTTCTTTGTAGTTAAATAATTAAGTGTGATTTTTAAAAAATAGAGTATCAAATGAATTACCAAAAAAAAACTTAAAGAGTTAACTTGAGATAAAGGAACACAGCGTGTCCAGGAAATAAAAGAACAATTGATAAAAAAGTTGATGTTCTTAAAGCTTGCTGAATGGTTTAAGAATTAATTAGGCTTTGTAATGTGTTGACAAAAAAGCAAGAAAAGTTACAATTTATGCCAATTTAAAACGAAGGACCAGAACTCTGGGATATTGGGGGAATGCCATTTGTTCAAATTGACGGTGGTCTCCGGTGTGAGATCTAGACACGTACACGTTTTAACGTTTTATATTTTGACGCCTCCTTAAATAACCACAAAGAAATGTCATTTGTAAACACATTCCGACATTTAACAACAAAACATTCAGCAATCGTTAGTGATTAGTGTGTCTGTCAAATAATTAGGGCTCTTTAGCATTTGCCCCAGCGCCAAAATAATTGCCAAAAAAAAAGCAACATTAATGGTTATAGTTAATGGTCTGTTCATGCTTCACGAAGAAATGGGCTCCCATCGTGGCTGGGGTTATAATCTTGAAATGTTCAAATATTCCCACGTTCATCAGAGCACGGGTTACAACTTGGGATACAATTTGGCGCATGCGCAGACGCAGAGAAACCCCGGAAAGAACATTTTTAAGACAAATAAACACAATTCTAAAACATTCGCTGTAATTAATTCCCGACAACTCCTGGACATTCTGATGGCCTCTCTGCAAACAGATGTTGTCAGATCCGGCTCAGGGACATGGGTTTTTTTTTCACGTGTCTTGTCCATCAATTACTGCCACCGTCACAGAAAGTGTGAGCACTGCTGGAAAGCTCAGCTTGTCAGAGCCCTTCTTCATTTTCCATTTCAATTACGTAATATATTTGTTGTATCGACCCTCGGTCCAAGCTGCCTCCCCCTGCCCCCACTCATTAGAGACGAAAACATTTCGGTCTTGGGCGCACTGAGAGATTCATCGCCTTAATCAAATTGTGCAGCACAGAGAAGCTGTACACGTCACAAGAGTGAATCTGTCACCCTGACATCCAAACCCGTCCATCTGTCACTCCACTCCTCCCATTGTCACTCCACCCCCACCCCCTTTGTCACCTCACTCCTCACTTTGACACTTCACTCCTCATTCTGTCCCTCTAAAATATCCTCTCCACTAGGTTAGTATGTATGTCCAACCCCGCCACCCCTTATCTCCCTTTGAATACTCTTACCTCTTCGCCTCTTGTTTCATCAAATATATCTTCCATTTTAAAAAAAATCGTCGTCTTCATTACTCTCTCCTTTGTTGCCCAACTACCAAAAAAAAATACTCTCCTAGGTCCTAGACTCTTGTTATGTATTTCAAATTTAGATTTACTCTTTTCCTTAACATCCCAAAACATCACCGACTCTCTCTAGCTCATATATTCTCAAACGGCACATAGTTAACGGTTATTTTTAAACTACATGTAAAGTTTTAAAAAATATTTAACTAGCCAGATTGTGACTGCTTTAAAAAAAAGACTATTTGTGTTGTGGCTTACTTTGATATTTTGTTGGTTTTTTTGCCAAAAAAGTTCGGTGTTATGGTCGGTTCTTATAAAGTTTTTCAATTATCCTATATAATAAAAGGCAAGTTTCTGTCCGTTCTGTCCGGTCATCTATAGCTATTGGTCCCTCAAACACATATGACTCCTACAGCCAATCATATTGAACACGTTTACGCGGATGTTCAAAGCGAGTTATTTTTGGTGCAGTATTTTTTTTCCAAGACTTTATTTTGAGTTATGCGCGTTGGGATTTATAGTAAAAAATCTCTTTTTTTACCACGTTTTTATTAACTCGCTTTCGTTCCTGTGTGTCTGTCCACAATTTTTCAAATCTGCCAACGTAAAACTAAACCACTTCTTATGGTCCTAATTTTACAACTGATAGATCTTGGATGACAATGCATTGTATCAAAATTTCAGATTGATCGAATGTACCGTTTTTTAATTATTGAACTTTTTAGTTTATCAATATATAAGCATCTGAACCGTCTGCTTTTGTTGACATCCATGAGTTCACCCCGTGACCACCTCACCGTGTTTTTAAAACGTTGTATATATATACATGGGCGTCACTAGGAATTTTTACAGGGGGGGGCAAAAAAATTTTTTTTAATTTTACGGACAATGCCATACAGGTTCAATTTTTAATTAAATTCAAGTTAAGTATAGCATAAGGGCCGAAAAAAGCCTTAGAAATTAATAAATCTTACACATTAGTGCTGTAATAGCTCATATACAACATATACTAATGCATTTAATAAATAAAAAACTTAATTTCTCACGAGAAAATTGAATTTTGCTGTGAAATAATATACGTGTAGAAACTGCAGGATTACCAATGAGGGATATCAGAAATTTTTTGCAGGCTCCAAAAAAAACACACGAAAAGTAGACCAATCGCGGGATTTCGAAATGCCGTTATTATAAGATTTTGGGGCATCTGCAGCATCTGACTTATCATTGACATTGAGGACAACAATACAAGTTCAACAGCCAGACACAACTTAAGCAACTGTTCGTAATTTGATTGTCGCTGACATTTATTCATATCCTAAATTGGATATTTGAAGGTATCTCTGGACACACGACCTTTCAAATAAGTTGAAATTGCAGCTGATTCGTGATTGTTGGACACCTGATAAAAAGTATGATTTTAGAGCTGACAGTGAGGGAAACAGTGAGTTTTTTAGTTTTTAGATATGCATGGTTATCAGACTACTCACCGTGGCTTGTATACTCGCAAATGTTAAAAGGTGCCTTTTGAAAATATTGCGTGTTGTTTCTTCAAAAAGTAATTCGATGAGTTCAGTGGGCATTTGTCATCAAACCACATACAAAATATAAAGATTTCAACGAAGATGCACTTAGCTACCTGCAAAGCACATGGCACAAAGGCTCTCATGAAGATGCAAGCAATTTTATTTTCTTTATTGGAAGCCAAAGCAGTTTCTATAAAGGAGCAGTTGGACTCATCATTTAGAAGACAAATTCAAGAAAATTGCAACAAACTAATTCCCATAATTTCTACAATCTTATTTTGCTGCATGCATGATTTAGCACTTCGTGGAAAAGAATCAAATTCTGGAAATTTTTATGACCTGTTAGAGTTTCGTGTTGAATCTGGAGATGAAGTTCTTGGTAATCATTTGTCAATTTATTCTTATGGTGCTGAGTATGGTTCACCGACAAAACGGCCCAGACAAAACGGCCCTGGACTAATATATGGACTAATAGTAAAATGTACAATCAAATATTATATTCGTATTTTTACTCACCTATTCAGTGTCAGGTTTAGCTCACAATAAACAATAATAATGACATCACAAGAGTGAATTTAATAGCCTTTACGCGAAATGGTATCAATCTCGGTTGTTCGTTGACAAGAAACAATATAATAACATCACAAGAAATAATTTTACAATTTTATCACTTTTTTAAAGGTGAAAAAATTGACAAAAGCTTAATTCAAATGCCAAAAAATAACGTTTTTGTTAAAAAATATTAACAATTTGTCTGGGGCCGTTTAGACCGGGGCCATTAAGTCGGGGCCGTTTTGACGGGTCACCGCTGAGTATATCTCTTCAACTACGCAAAACACTATAATGGAAATTTGTGGGTCTCTCTTGCGTGAAGACATTGTTCGTGAAGCAAATAATTCAGTTGCATTTTCTATACTTGCCGACGAGACAAATGACATTTCAGGAGGCATTGAGCAGATTTCACTTGGTGTTAGATTTGTCAAAGAACAAAATGCGAAAATGATGGTCACAGAAGAATTCCTGGGATATATTACAATTGTCAATAGAACAGCTGAAGGTTTAGCCAACACCATCATTACTAATTCATTAGAATTTGGATTAGATATGACAAAGCTTGTTGGTCAAGGATACGAAGGGTGTTCTACAATGGGAGGTAAAGAAGGAGGAGTCCAAGCAATAATTCGAAAAAATACCCAAAAGCAGCATTTGTGCATGGCAGTTCACTTAAACTAAATCTCGTGAACGATTTAAATAATGTGAATGTTGTACGAAACAGAATAGGAACAATTATGTCAATTATAGTGTTTTTCCGAGAAAGTAATCAGCAAAGAAAACTAATTCCAAATGTTCCTTTGCTATGTGAAACTAGATGGACACATAAATATAAAAGCTTGCGTATTTTTGCTGAAAATGTGACTGAAATTGTTAAACAACTGGAATATTTAGAAAAATCAGTAATGTAATCAGTTATGCTTGCAGATATAATTCTTTTTTATGTTTGATAAATGTTAACTGTCTTCAATGTAATAAACTTTCATTAAATTTAGTTCAGTTTTATTGTAACAACTTTATGACATTTTTATGACATTTTTCTAAAATGTAGGGGGGGGGGTGTCACTCCAGCTTCGCCGCAAGGCGTAGACACAACACGTGGAGCGGCAGTTACCGGTTATAAGCCATTGCTCAATTGGCGTAGAGCTAGGCGCCAGGGGTCGTTCCAGACGGTGGGAGAGATCGCCATGTCTCACTGAGCATCTACCGCCCGCCTTAAGCTGGGCAGCCCCCAGCCAGTAAGGTGATGTTCCGTCATGGCTCGCCTGCCCCATTGGGTGCATGGGGCTCAGAGTGATCAACTCAACAAGCAAGCCATAAACCCAAGCACCAACTGAAAAAATAAGAAAGAAGTTACCAGCACTTCGTTTAGCAAGCTGGAATGTCAGAACCCTCTGCACTGGTTTTAACTCTGACCCCTCATGTGCGGAAGATATAAGGAAGACAGCGGTCATTGACAGGGAACTTTCCCGTCTCGGCATCGACATTGCATGTCTACAGGAGACGCGGCTGGCTGAAAACGGCAAAGTGGTTGAGGCCAACTACACATTTGTCTGGCAAGGACTACCATCAGACAGACCAAGGCAGCATGGCGTTGGTTTTGCCATAAAAAACTCTCTTATGTCATACGTTGAACTGGCGGCACTTGGCACTGAGAGGATACTCGGCATTAAACTTTCAACATCATCTGGCGCAGCCCATATCCTCAGCCTGTATGCACCAACTCTCTGCTCCGAAGAAGAGTTAAAAGACAACTTCTACGAGGCTCTAGACTCCGCAGTAGCAAATATTCCCACATATGAGAGTCTATACCTCCTCGGTGACTTCAACGCCAGGGTAGGTGCAGATCACAAAGCCTGGTCCACCAGCATCGGCTTACATGGCATTGGTAAAATTAATAACAACGGCCAGCGGCTGCTCGAGCTATGCAGTACTCACAATCTGTGTGTAACTAACACATTCTTCAAATGCAAGGACATCCACAAAGTGTCTTGGAGACATCCCCGCTCCAAGCACTGGCACCAGCTTGATCTGGTTCTCACCAGGCGATCTGATCTGGCCAGTGTGCTCCAAACACGCAGTTACCACAGTGCCGACTGTGACACAGACCACTCTTTGGTCGCAAGCAGAATCAAATTAATACCAAAGAAATTGTGTCACTCAAAGAGCAAGGGTAAAACTCGCATCAACACGCAGAATATCAACTGCCCTGAGATAAGTGATCAACTTAACACCAAGCTTGAGCAAGCTCTTAAAGCCAACACCTCGCAGAAAGAAATCCCCAATCCGCATGATGCTATAGGGACAGAACAAATCGATGCGAATTGGCTCCATATTCGAGACACTATTTACAACACCTCTCTTGCCGTCCTCGGGAGGAAGGAAAGAAAAAATGCAGATTGGTTTGAAGCCCACTGGGTTACAATGAATCCCGTGACGGAGACAAAAAGAAAAGCTCTACTGGCCTACAAAGCTTCCCCAGGACCTGACACCCTGAAATGTCTCAGAAGTGCCAGAAACACAGCCCGGAAGACTGCACGTTTTTGCGCTAACACTTATTGGGTGGAATTATGCAAAAGCATTCAATCTGCTGCTGATCAGGGAGATATAAAACAAATGTACGAAGGCATAAAAAAGGCCACTGGGCCCACAACTTCAAAGTCAGCTCCAATCAAGACAAAATCAGGTGAGATGATCACAGAACGAGACAAGCAGATGCGGCGCTGGACTGAGCACTATCTAGAACTCTATGCGACACAGAATGTAGTATCTGACTCTGCCATAGAAAGAATACCAGATCTACCAGTTCTAGATCAGCTTGATGCTCCACCGTCAATAGAGGAGCTTGGTAGGGCTATCGATCATCTGAGAAATGGAAAGGCCCCAGGCAACGATGGCATTCCTGCAGAAGTCCTTAAGCACGGCCAGCCAGCACTACTGAAGCCTCTGCACGAACTCATATGCGATTGCTGGGAACGCGGTCACATCCCACAGGACATGCGTGACGCCAAAATAGTTACGCTTTATAAGAACAAAGGAGATCGCAGCGATTGCAATAACTATCGTGGTATCTCCTTACTGAGTATTGTGGGAAAGGCTTTTGCCAGAGTGATCCTTGCACGCCTGCAAATTCTGGCGCAAAATGTCTACCCAGAATCACAATGCGGTTTTCGGGCTGGCCGGTCAACAATGGACATGATCTTCTCACTCCGTCAGCTACAAGAGAAATGTCGGGAGCAACAGAAAGCCCTCTTTGTTGCCTTCATAGATCTAACAAAGGCATTTGACCTGGTCAGCCGCGAGGGTCTGCTACGTATATTGGAAAAAATAGGATGCCCGCCGCGGCTTCTCTCCATCATCGAGTCCTTCCACACCAATATGCACAGCACAGTGCTCTTCGATGGTGCCACCTCAGAACCCTTCCCAGTCTGTAGCGGAGTCAAACAGGGTTGTGTACTGGCTCCAACACTCTTCGGTATCTTTTTCTCGATGCTACTGCGTCATGCATTCGAGGACTGTTTCGAGGGTGTAAACATCCATACCAGGGCGGATGGAAATCTGTACAACATCAGCCGTCTCCGTGCAAAGAGAAAAGTGGAAAATGTTTTAATTAGAGAGCTGCTCTTCGCGGATGACGCAGCCCTTACCTCACATTCAGAGATAGGTCTCCAACTTTTGGTCGACAAGTTCTCAGAGGCATGCAAAGATTTTGGTCTAACGATAAGCCTCAAAAAGACCAACATTATGAGACAAGGAACTGACTGCTTCCCAGCAATCTCCATTGAGGGAAACACCTTGGATGTCGTCGATGATTTTACCTACCTTGGCAGTAACATCACAAGCACACTCTCCCTGGAAAAGGAAATTGAAACCAGAATCGGCAAGGCTTCATCATTAATGGCTAGGCTGAATAAAAGAGTGTGGAACAATGCACAGCTCACTGCTAGGACAAAAATCACTGTGTACCAGGCCTGCGTGCTCAGCACACTCCTCTATGGCAGCGAGTGCTGGACGACCTATGCCAAACAAACAAAGCAACTCAACAGCTTCCACTTACGATGCTTGCGCAGGATTCTGCACATCAAGTGGCAGGACAAGATAACGAATGTCGAGGTACTCAGAAGGAGTCATATGCTGAGCATGCACTCAATCCTGAGTGAGAGGCGCCTGCGGTGGCTGGGACATGTCCGCAGGATGAACTCGGAGCGCATTCCAAGAGCCCTGCTTTACGGTGAGCTGGCAACTGGTGTGCGGAAGAGAGGACGCCCCTGCTTGCGCTTCAAGGATGTCTGCAAGAAAGACATGAGTCTGGCGCAGATAGACCATAAAACGTGGGAAACCATTGCTGAGGAACGCACCTCCTGGCGGGCTAAAGTACGCGAGGGCATCCAAGTCGCGGAAGCTTCCCTTACAGTCAAGAGCGAGGAGAAAAGGGCCAGGAGAAAGGGGAAGGGGGGCAGAGGAGCAGGAGGAAACGCCATCATCCCATGAGGATGGACGGATGCCATAGAGACATAGATATATATATATATATATATAAATTTATATATATTTATATATATATATATAATACATTTTATTGTAAGTTCTCTTTTCACTAACCTAGACTTTCATATTATACTGTGCTTTAAAAAAGGACAGAATTACAGATGCGAGTTGTTTTTTGTAACCATGACCCTTTAAGCTACTCTAACACGATAACCTTAACCCCAACCCTAAACCTTCCCCTAACTCTGACCCTGCTCCCAACCCTTGTCTTGGTGTTTCTTCCTTCACCACGGGTTAGTGCTCAGTAGACCAAAAGGTACATAAATAGAGCTCTGATTGGAAGGCTGGCTGTAATATGGGGGACTTGTATTTGATTTTACGGTTACTATCAGGGACTTCTCTCCACGTATCCCCCTCCTTCCCTTTCCACCACGCATCTGCCAACATCTCCTCCCAATACCTTCTCCCACACTATTTCTACCCACCTTTATCATTCACTTCTACCCCATTGTATCTACCTATTGTATTTCCCGACTGACTCTCATCTTGTGACTTTCATTGTATCTACCTATTGTGTCTCCTTAGTATATCTCCCTGTGATATTTCAAGGTTTTATCTCCTCGTTAATTCATCCTGGTGTCTCTCAATTTTTGTCTTCTCGTTGTATCTCCACATGGTACCTTCCCGCTTTATCACCTCGTTGTATCTCCACATGGTACCTCCCCGCTTTATCACCTCGTTGTATCTGCCATGGTACCTCCCCGTTTCATCAAATCGTTCTATCTCTCAGCTATATCCCCCCATGGTATCTCACCTCGTTGTATCTCCCTGTTATATTTTCCCCATGGTATCTCCCACATGGAATCTCCCCCATGGTAAGTCCCCATGATATATCCCCCATTAGGGTCTCCCCATTGTATCTCCACCATCGTATATCCCCATGTATCTCCCTCTTGGGGTCTCCCCATTGTATCTCCACCATCGTATCTCCCTATGCCTTCGTCCCAATAAATCATCTCCTAGCCGCGACTGCCACTACAGTTCATTGTAATACTAGCCGATAAAAAAGAATTTTTATTTTCCGTGGACTGCGTTTAATTGGGGCTATCGTTATCCAGAGAGTATGTTTGTGACAAGGTGACCACGGACTGGGGGTGGGGGTGGGATGGGCATGAGATCCGGGCAGCGATCAATAGGAACAAATGAGTAGAGTTAAAGCGGTTTTTAGGGAAGGTACTTAACTCTGTCGTCCGTAGTCAACAGAACCAGGACAGGGAGGCGATCAATGGCTGGGGTGGGGGGGCGTCAGTTTTTTTGTGGGGGGTGTAGGGAGGTTAAGGGTGCAAATGTGGTTGGAAATGTTAGGTGCTCAAATCGGGATGTGGATAATTGATAGTTTGATTACTCTTGATTATGGACTATTGTGGATACTATGTGGATATTATGTGGATACTATGTGGATATTATTTTCGACCACAGAAGCTTGTTAAGCGAGTGCACGACCCAATTGTTGTTGGGTGTTTCATACCTGATGAGAAATATACTTACCCAATAATAATTGATTTCCCCTGTAAGACATCGATAGCCACCTGATGCGCCATCAATTGAATAGCATCGATACATCAATAACCCTCCTATTATCCTAGGCGGATTTTATTAACAAAGTTTTCCATTTCATTCAGACTTACTCGATATCGTCTGCCGAATGGTGGAGATGGTACATCTGAACATAAATTTAGTTGTTCACCTTGCACTTCTGTTCATCAGATGGCTTTTTTTAAAACTTAGCCATGGGTTCATTGTTCAACATGTAAATCTTTTTCATGGAATGGGTCATTCAACTTAGAGACCTGTTCATGAAATAGGTTCATTGTTCAGCTGGTAATAGAATGGGGTTTTTGTTCGGCTTGTGTATCTGTTCATGAAATTGGTTGGTTGTTCAGTTGGTAAATCTTTTCATGACATCGATTCAAAAATTATTATTTTTTTTTAAAACAAAGATGACGATTGAGAGTTGAGAGTATACAAACTACGTTTTTCAAAATCTTTAATAACTAAAAGTAGCTCTCCGTTCACGTGACTGTCCAGCCAGAGAATCTTGGTCCGTAAAAATGTTGGCTTAGTGCCAAATTAACATTTGAACTCGGGTTAAAACGAGGCAACCAGCTTCTGAATAATAAAAATTCTCTGCGTCAATAATTTACCTCAAGTCATTCTGACAAAGAGATTAGTACTAGACTATCATTTGTGGGAAGGACTTAAAATTCTAGCTCCCATTGCCTTGTCATGTTTCCCAAAGTGCTTCTAAATAATTCAACAATCAATTTGGGGGGCAGATGTTTCATTTTCACCCTGACTCCAGCCATCGAGATGTGACGTGTAAACACGTTCATGAAATTGGCCTACAGGAAGTTCGATACTTACGTGATAATGCCTCCCCCCCCCCACCCAAAAAAAAATCTCATCTCTGGGCACCCCATCCCAGCACTCTTGCACCATCTTCTATCTCCTCACTTGTGAGAAGCTCTTGTTTCCTTGGCCAGTATTGGTCAATGAATTTTATGTTGTCTCAGAAATATATCGTCATGGGTTTATGATCAGGATTTTTTTAGATGTAACGAGTAACGAGTAGTTTCCTCCCTTAGCAATGAGGGACTCGAGTAGAAGAGCAGTTTGTTTTATTTGATTCCTACTGAGTGAAAGGGGTGGAATTTTTTCTTAAAATATCAGTCTTGTAAGCTCACCAGATGATAATTTGTTTAGACACAGGATGCCAGACTTTATGTCATGTATTACAGTTGACTGGCAGCGCTTTTGTTTCAATTAAACGCCTAGTCTCTCAGATGTGGGGACTTATACTCCGGTGGTTTAGGAGTAATTCAAGATGACATGAGATAGATTGCGATTTCAAATTTTTCCTGCTTTAAAACAAGGGGTGTTTTGACAGACAAGGGAATCTGGTGAAGTGCCTGTGATAGTAACAGCTCATGTATCATAACACAGTGCCGCAGTGCCTGTGATAGTAACAGCTCATGTATCACAACACAGTGCCTGTGATAGTAACAGCTCATGTATCATAACAAAGTGCCTGTGATAGTAACAGCTCAAGTATCATAACACAGTGCCTGTGATAGTAACAGCTCATGTATCATAACACAGTGCCTGTGATAGTAACAGCTCATGTATCATAACACAGTGCCTGTGATAGTAACAGCTCATGTATCATAACACAGTGCCTGTGATAGTAACAGCTCATGTATCACAACACAGTGCCTGTGATAGTCACATCTCATGTATCATATCAGAACTCTCAGGCCATTAATTCTATCTGTGTCCATAAATTCTAATGGGTTTTTAATGAATTTTTAATAGGTTTTTATTATCAATATCGTTATGTTAAGTTTTATAGTCATGAATTTATTAAAGGTTTAGAGGTAAATTATTATATGTAGTTTATTATGATCATAATTTAATTTTTGTAATATATTTTTGGGGGTCGGGGTAGGGCTTGATGCACAGAGCTATGGTCATTAAGCTCTGGTCATTATTTTAATTAGGGCTCTTATTCCATCAATTATATCCCGTTTCTTAGACCATTAATATCGTTTGGGCTCTAACTCCATTATTTCTATTACGTTATTAAGTCACTAATTTATTTATGTTTCTAAGTCCATTAATACTATTAGGGCTCTAAGTCAATTAATTCTTTTAGGGTTCCATGCCCATTAATTCTGTTACAGCTGTAAGTCCATTAATTCTATTTGGGCTCTAAGTCCAGTAATTGTTTTAGGTCACATGGCCCATAAATTATATTAGGGCTCTAAGTCCTTTAATTCTATTAGGGCTCTAAGTCCTTTAATTCTATTAGGGCCCTTGTTTAATATTGCGTACACCGTAGGGCACCCCCAACAACTTGTAGCGATATAATCAATATTGCGACATCGGACGCGCATTGCTCTCCCTTTATCGTTTAAAACAAAAGGAAGGGGCGGGCAATAGCTACGGGGATGGGGGTGAGCTTGGTGGGCGGGGGGAGTAATATGAGACGGTGGGGGGGGCGGAGGCCATGTTTGGACGCTCGACCAAAGACAATCGAACTTATTCGTGCGTGCGTGAGGTGGGAGCAGTCGTGGCTCTGTGAGGCTCCGAACTTTTGATGTTTGGGCTCCCGTCTGTTGTCGCTGTGTCTGCTGTGACCAGGCGTGTGTGGACTAAATGAACTGTTGTTTTGTGTTCTGGAGCAAATATTTCGATATGTTCATGTTTTTTTTTAAAGAGGAAGAAAATACGACCAAGTTGGTTTTATTTTTATTTTTTTAAAGAGCTCTCTGAATTTATTGTTTCATTTGGAAGCGTGTTGTTGTCATGGTAAGTTACGATTAATTTGTTTCATGATTTAGAGGTGAATGCAATACGATGTTATAGTGACGACTTGACACGTGACTTATTTTTAAAACTTGAAAGATCTAACGAAGTTTGTTAATGTTTTATTATTCTCAGACGCTTGTGTCAAAACAGTTAGAAACCTCAGACGTGTTTTTCTTACCCCCCCCCCGCCCTGGTGTCATTACAAGTTGTTTTTTTCTTCTAATTTTGCCACCTCCACATAGTTCACAACGACGCGATTTATTGGCCATGGAGCGTGCCCGATAGTTGGCATCTTAATTATCATGTGACATAGGATTTATATTTTTTTAAAATGTTTCCCTGATAGAAATGTTCACTTTCGTTAGATTAAAAGGTGGGCCCATTAGGATTTGGTCACATGGATAGATTTAAATAGATCCATTACCTGACCATCCTTCAAATCAAACTGACAATAGCAACAAATATATACCTACGGAGGATATAATGATCAACCTTAAAGTAAAAATACAAATGACTTGACATAAAACTGAACCAAAATATGCACTAAACCAAAATATGCACTAAACCAAAATATGCACTAAACCAAAATATGCACTAAACCAAAATATGCACTAAACCAAAATATGCACTAAACCAAAATATGCACTAAACCAAAATATGCACTAAACCAAAATATGCACTAAACCAAAATATGCACTAAACCAAAATATGCACTAAACCAAAATATGCACTAAACCAAAATATGCACTAAACCAAAATAGGCACAACCAACCTCTACTGTCTATCATAACTAAAACCCCTTTAGAGGTTATTTTTAAATATTAACGTAAATCATTTAATTCTGGTTTGTTTGTTTTTTTTAAATATCAATTCGTTCAAGTGAAAAATCTTTGTTTACAACGATTCGCAACGTTTTTGTGGGGAATTTGGGATGTCGTTTTATAACATGACGTTTTGGGGCAAACGTCGTCACGTGATGGGTGATAGGGGCAACGGGCAGCACTCTGTGACCCTGTTGCAGCGGGGGGGGGGCATCAAATGGTAAAATGGTGAGTCGTCTGTATATCTGCTTCATAACAGATCACATGAAAATTCTAGGGCAGAATCATAATCATAATTTTAATTCGGTGACTAGGGAAAGTTGTCGTATGGAAATAGCTATCGAAACAGGGTGCTTCAGAGCTTGGTACTATCTAAACAGGGTGCTATCGGACCATGGTGCTATCTGAACAGGGTGCTATTAGAACAAGGTGCTATCTGAACAGGGTGCTATCAGAACAGTGTGCTGTTAGAGCAGGGCGCTATCAGAACAGGGTGCTGTCAGAACAGGATGCCATCACAACAGGATGCTCACGATAGTAACGTTCCCCTGAATAGGTCGTCACTACATTATGCTTTGTTTTCTTCTAATACTTCTATTTTCTATTTTGCATTTGCGCCGGAAAAGCAAGATTTAACGACGAAACTTCATTGTAATGTATTTTATTTTGTCTGTAAAACTGTATTCCTCAATAGAATTATTTTATCCCATTCGTTGGATGTTTAACCCAGAAAGCCCTGGTATGTCAGTTTGGCAGGATAATGAAGCAATAGAGTGGGGGTGGGTTGACGTCAGCAGTTTTACTTAGAAAATCAGATGGAAACACACGCTGGTGAGAGTTGTCGCGTCTTGAATTTATTGAGAAGATGCAGCGATATCAAGTGTTCTTTTATGTATCGGTGATCTTTGGTCTTTGCCATAACTAGTTATTACATGTATTCCAAATTGGCACTGAAAAAAAAGTCAGGAATTAAATGTTGGCTTTAAAAGAGCTATTTTGAATTACGTCTCATTATTCATATATCGTTAGGCGCTTGAATTTGGTTCACTAATGAGTCATTTTAAATGACATTCGGGGGGAATTAAAATTCTCGAGATTGAACTTCAGAAATTACTTGAGCTAAAAAGATTAGACAAACGATGTGTGAATGTCATTATCACAAAGAAAGTAATTTCTGCATTGTATATGGCTCAATGTACTCATATTTCTCTAGCTGTTTTAAACTAACTTTTCTCGTCTTTCGATTGTGAAACTCTGACTTCTCAAGTTTTTCAGTTGCCAAACTCAAAATTTTCAAGTTGCTCAGTTGTTATTCGCTAATCTCTCAATTGTTCTATTTTTTCTATTTTTAGAGCTGCTGAATTGTTTATACTCTAATTTATCCAGTTGTTCATTCGTTTATATTGTTATTCCTTTTGTTGATCAGTTATTTCAATCTTAGTTCTTGAGTCTCTATAGATTTTAGCTGAGTAAAATGTTGATATACTGCCGAGAATCGGGTCTGTTATCTCACAAAATGTTGATATACTGCCAAGAATCAGGTCTATTATCTAACAAAATGTTGATATACTGCCAAGAATCAGGTCTATTATCTAACAAAATGTTGATATACTGCCAAGAATCAGGCCTATTATCTCACAAAATGTTGATATACTGTCAAGAATCAGGCCTATTATATAACAAAATGCACCATAACGGGAAATCAGCAATTTAGTTAACTGCATTTATTTATTTTTTAAAGTGGACATTTATATTATGCACGGTAACTTGGTGGAAAGGTGTTCATGTTTTGTTACTTTACACCCGGCTATGTTTGCTTTTTAACGCAATTTCTTTTGTGAATCGCGTTTATACATTTGAAATGTCTGTGCACTGTTCGAGCTTGCACATGCAACTCCACCTGAACCATACCAGATAGAGGGTTCGGGTCTTTGCAAATATGCTGAGGAGGTCCCAAGGATGTGCAGCGGCCTAAAAAATACCGAAAAGATTTCCTGGATTTCCTGGCAAATCCAAAAAACCCGAAAAATTATCCGTATTTTGTCAATTTCTCGCCAACAATAACATCTATCGGGTTGAAACAAACGCCAAACAATAGCTAATAATATTTAGAACAATGTTGCGGAAGGAATTTATAAAACTCTATATTCATTCGACCCCCGTAATTTTATCAGCAATTTGCAGAAACAGTGGCGTAGCTAGAACTTTTGCCCGCCGGGGCGGTCTCCAATGTACCGCCTTTTTTATGGACCGTCCATAAATGACGTCACGAAACTGGGGGGGGGTACATTTGTGATATGTGTGACGAGAGGGGTGTGTTTGAGAAATGTGACTTCACGTCAAAACGCACAACTTTAAATATAATTTCCACTTAAATATCATACTGACACTTTATTTAATGACGTTTACGTAAACAAGTGTTACGATATTACTGTGCATTCTTGCACTAAAAACATACTTAAATGTCAAAAAAAGTGATTTGAAACATCCTTATTTTCAAATAGAACATACGGGTTTTATGGTGGGGGGGGGGTCAAAACTTTATGACATTATTATTGAAGAAGGGGTCTTAGCTTTTTTGGTGACGTGTGACGAGGGCGGAGAGGTTGAAAAATCAGACAAAATTGCGTGACGTCATTTATGGACGGCAAATTATCTTATCTTATCTATACAGACGCTCCTTCTATGCAGAAGATAGTTGAGTCCACAGACCATGACAGATGATATGTTGGCAAGTGATACAGCATTCACAGGCCACGGCTTTGTTGGTTCCACGCATTACCCAGCCACCTAACTACATGTAGTATTAGGTACCCATTCGGAGCGGGGTGACTCAGAGACGCCCTAGACCCCGGGAACAAACCCTTGCCTTCACACGGATTCGAGCCAATGACCATCGGTACGACAGTCCAGTGCGCTGCCACTCGACCACCGCGTCCCCTATAATTAGTCGATTATATGATGGTTTTTATAAATTAATAAACCTGAATAAATAATTGTAATTGAAACGAAGTAAAGGTGGGGAACATGTTTACCATTGCATGCCATATTTATGTAAGCAGTAATAAAGAGGCCGCATAAGATGATATACATATAAATACACATTTATAAAAAATACACTTTATATTTTTTAAAGGCCACAAGAAAGTTACTGAGGTTGCAGCCCCCCCCCCAAATGAAACAAAACATATTCCAAATTTACACCCCCAAAAATATATAAATAAATGATTTTTTTTTAAATTCATAGCAAAATTACAATGTTGGGTACAGAATTTTCCAAGCTTACTGTTGAATAAATTTTAATAGATCAAAGGGGCCTTCCATTTTTCTAACATAATGCCTATTCTTGTAGTTAGGTACAGCCATAAAAACCTGGAGCCTTTTTCTTTCAGTATTGAACTGTTCTTTATCAATGTCAATAAAGTAATTTATTTGATGTTCAAATGCTTCATTTAGTAGGTTACTTGGTATTAAATACGAATATTTTCTTGCAAGGACTTGCAACTCATCAAAGCGTTCTTTTATTTTCTGTTATAATTCCATCCATGGATAAAAACATTTCCTGCTGTAGTTCTCATTCTAAAGATAGAACCACGTCTTCTTAATTTTCCCCACTCATATTTTTTCTCCTTCTAACTCACCGTTCAGTTGATATCTCCAACTCATCAAAAATTGTTTGACTGATATAAAAGCGTTTTGTATTAGCAAATCTCTTTGATCCATGCAATGGGTTTGCATTATTTTATTTATTAAATGACGGGTTCCCATAAATTGAGATAACACAGAAAAGAAAAAGATTGCATTGAATTGAGTAAAATTTAAGCATCTTATATCGTTTTACTAGTTACTTCTTCAGATGTTAATTAAAAAGTATGAGTTTTCGAAATTATTTATGCCTATTGTGGTGTTTATTAACGGAGAAATTTGAATATTTTCATGATCTTGTTATAAATCTTAATAAATTTCCATTAAATAGACGAAATCAAATTATTTACATGTTACTTTAATTGGATAGGCGTAACATTTTTAATGAATAACCGTATTTTAATGAAAAACAAAAATTATTTATGTTACTTTAACGCAATCAAAACATAATACATTAGATTTTTAATAACGTACCTTACAATAATTTTATGGAAACTCAAACAGTAATATAAATTACCCATATTTTATATAAATTACTACTTGCAAGTTAAACACAATATATGAACCACCATGAATTGTAGGTACTTGTTCGCGCATCATTCTGCAAATGTCAAAATTCCACGCAAAAACCATCGTAGCGATATTAATAGCACTTTATTGGGCCCAGTGGTGATATGTTTTTTTGTGTAGTTTTCTTATAAAAGCGTCAGCTGGTCGTACCGTATACTGCTTAATTTTCCAAACAAATTGATACCTTTTTTGAGTGATTTTAAATTTTTTAACGGTTTTGCGTTACTTATAACATCGACACATCCACTATGTAATCAAACAAATGTTTTGGGAATCCGTTAATTATTACTAGAAATTACGACTATTTTTGCTTCACCTTGGTTTTCCCCCTTCAAATGAAAAAGGGTGGTTGTCGGAATAGGTTGCACTTTTCAAATGCCCAAAAATGCCGCCCCTAAATGTGTGCCGCCTGGGGCGAACCGCCCCCACCGCCCACTCTAGCTACGCCACTGTGCTGAAAGCAATTGTTTTGTTAATTTCAGAATTATTGATTTGAAATTACTTTTAATGTCATCTAGAATTATAGTTAATGGGATTTTCCCACTTTGTGGATGCATATGTTAGATAGTTGCGCGGTGCGCATTATATTGTCACCTTCTTGGTGTGATGTAGCGTGAAGGGATATGACGTCAAATTGTGTTTAGTTTCAGAATTAATTATTTGAATCTAATTTTAATGTAATCTAAAGTGATTTCCCTTGCATAAAAAAATCGGAAATTCTTTGTTGGAAATTGCGTTTAAATACTTAATCCAGTTTTTATTACCTGTTTTTTAAAATACAAAATAATAAATTTCCCGCTCCCGTATTAGACCAATTTTTTTCATGTTTCTGAGAAATTTTAAGTCATAAGCGTACAGCGGATGTTAATTTTTAAAAAAAAAGAGATATTAACAAATTACTTTTTTATAAACAAGGGATGTTAATAAAAAAGAAAGAGATATTAACAAATTACTTTTTTATAAACAATGCAGGTATATCACATAGAAAGCAATATTAACAATTAAATTACTTCTTTATAAACAACAGATGTTAGTAAAAAAGAAAGAGATATTAACAAATTACTTTTTTTATAAACAAGCAACAACAAGTCTATTTCTCAATCCTAACACTAAACGATATCTGACATTTTGTTTTTGAAAATGTTGTCTTCACTCAACAGCAGTTCCTAAGGTGGTCTGTACGGACCACCAGGGGTCCCTGGTACCATTCAGGGGGTCCGTGGAGAATTAAAATTAATTTGGGGGTCCCTGAACAGCATCAGGGGGTCCGTGGAAGGTTTAATATAAAAATAATAAAACTGTGATCAATTTTTATTATTATGGAAATTAAAATAAATAATAAATAAAGGTAATCCTGCAGATTTTACACGTATATTATAATTTATTATTTCACAGCGAAATTTAATTTTCTCTTGAGAACTTTCGTTTTTAATTTATTAAATGCATAATTATATGTTGTATTTCAGCTATTACAGCGCTAATTTGTAAGTCTTTCTAATTTCTAAGCCATTTTTTAGGCTCTCAACAGTAAATAGTCTGATGATGATGCAACCATTTTTTAAATTTTATCAAACTACATGCCGGATTGTCCGATAAGATGCCAAATGGAAATTTCTCACTTACAACAAAGAAAATAAGAATCAAACATCTAGTAACGAAATAAAAAAAAGAAATTGTCTTTAAAATATTTAGTTATCTTCTAAGAACATTTAAATAGATGAATAACACTTTTTTAAAAAAATATCTTCAGTCAGTAAATTTATTTTAGCATGGGTCGAGCCAGGTAAAAAACATCTGGCAGCACTTCGCTAGGTAACCAAAATGGACGTATCGTGACCACATTATGTATTATATAGAGCCGCAAAAAATGCATTTGAAATTAAAAAGACTCACAAATTAGCGCTGTAATAGCTGAAATACGACATATAATAATGCATTTAATAAATTAAAAATGTAAGTTCTCATGAGAAAATTAAATTTCGCTAGTGAAATAATAAATTATAATATACGTGTAAAATCTGCAGGATTACCATAAATAAAATAGTATATTTTCAACTGATTCAATACAAACTTAGGTGCTATCAGTCATGGTGTATAATGTAGTTTTACCTAGAAAAGGTAGTAGAACTGAGGTAATTTCTACAACTATAACCAAGCAAAATACTTGGTTTGTTAAAAGGTCTAGCTTGATGCGTAAGAAATGCGGAATTCCAATAAGTAGGTAAGAAAAATACAAGCTTTTAACTTGAATCTACGAGGGTTGCAAGGTAGAGTATTTTTCGGCGTGCCAGGAAGTTATATTTATCTAATTTGTATCCTATCAAGTACTTTTTCATTAGGGCTTTGCTGTAGCATTCCATTGAAAATGTTAATTATTATTAACAGTGGTTTGTTACAACAGATAAGAGTAAGAGAATGCGTGAGCCCAGGGCTGGATTTAGACTTGATTGGGCCCTAAGCGTTTTGAGATAAAGGGGTCATTTTGAAGTCCAGATATTCTATATCAGTGCCAAATCTGGAAAAAATTTCCGGGGGCCTCCAAGAAGGCGGGGGCCTTAAGCTATAGCTTGTTTAGCAAATAGGTAAATCCAGCACTGAGTAAGCCGAAGAAACTATGCCGACAATACAGTTTTGTTGAGTATTTGAAGTATGGCTAAATGTTTGGAAACAGATGCGAAAGGAGAAACGTTATTAACTGAATTTAAAAAGATTGTTTCAAGTTTAAGCAATACCCTTGACTTTCTGGCATACTTAAAACAAGCTGAAGGGAATGTATTTTAGTACATTGTACCATCATGGACATCATTTATGCGCTATTGTATGGATCACTAGATAATGTCATTAGAGCATGGCAGTTAATAAAATCAGAAGGAATACCTTCAATGAGAGATTATTTACTCAACATTGTTGGGAAAATGAAGAAGACTACAATCGTTTACTTATTCACACATAAGTACGTTGGTTATCAAGTACTTATTTAAATCGATTTATGCTCTCTTTAATTTAGTGTTTGAATTCCTGGAAAACAAAGACAATGATTTGCGACACACTTAACTCAAAAAATGACATATCCTTGATGAATGATATATTTACCAACTTTAAAGAAACTGATTTGAAACCACAAGTGAACCAATTAAATTTAATCAAAAGCATAATATCTGCATTTGTTGCAAACGTTTTTTCTGTACAAACAAAACTTAGGAACAGGAGAATGTTCTCAGTTTCAAAATCTTTCAAAATTGCAAAATAGAGACAAAGATTTGCTGGCCTACTGTAAACACTTAACAGCTCTTCACGCAGACCTAAACCAAAGATTTGAAGACATTCTACACTTGGATATTCCCGACTGGGTGTTGAACCCTTTTGCGCATGGAATAGCTCAGATCCCAAACACAGATGAATCCATACTAATACTGGAGCAGCTTATTGAAATGAGGAACTTAAACCAATATTTGAACTAGGATACCACAAATTCTAGTTACAAAATCAGATCCCAATTTTACATCTTGCATTTTGGGTCACTGTACAGCCCAATTTTATAGCCTGCATTACGAGTTATTTTACAGAAGTTGTTGACTGCTTTACCGTCTTTCCATTGGGTAGAACAAAGATTCAGTGCCGCTGTAAACCTCATCATAAAAATCAGAAAACGATACGAAATTGGTGCTCGTGGGGGTTTGCGGTTGCTACTCACAAACATAGAGTCGGTCATAAATACACTCATAAGATCGCATCACGTTTATCAAAGTTATTAATTTTTCCAATTGTATTATAAACAAAGTTATAATTTCAATATATACCGCAACAAAATGTTGCTTGAATTTGTAAATTTTGTACTATGCATTTATGTAGTTGTTTCACTTGGGGGTCCGTGTGGAAGTTTTGACTATAAAAGGGGTCCGTGGGTCAAAATAGTTTGGGAACCATTGCTCTACATGTTTATATTCTAAAATCTTACCAGTATCAAAATTGTATTTCCATTCATCGCTGCACCAAAAAGCACCGGTATTTATTTATGTAATATTACGTTGTACTTTAGAAAGCTTAGCTTTCAAAAATAATGAGAATATTGTGATAGCACTTTTTAAAATGCTATCAAAATATAATTGATCAATCTATTAGACACGATATAATTAATTTTTAATACCTAATTGATATATTTAGTACGGAAGCTAAAACTGAGAAAAAAAATTTAAGGTATAAAGAAATATAGATTTTAAAGTGTATTTTATTTAGCACTATGAAAACAATAAAATTATTTTATTTACTATAAAATATTTTAATGTGTCATAAGGTTTTGTCACGCCTGGTCTGGTCGTACTGAATGGTTTATACAAGTGAGCGCCACTTGACTTCGATCCCTTTAATTAGGGATACAATAACAATGAAGAACTAGGATTAACCTACATCGGGAATGCTTCTAACGCTGATTCCCGTGGGACAAATTGCGTTTAAATATTTGAAATGTCCGACCTCTCTGTTCGAGCCTTGAACAGCAACTCCTCCTGAACCATACCAGTTAGAGCAGTGTTGTCCAACCGGTGTGCCGCGGCACACTAGTGTGCCACGAGGAAATTTTAGTGTGCCGCGAAAGATTTCAAAAATACCATCAATTGCTAGGCTTTTCGAACCTTCAAGTTTTGAAAAAAAAATATCCTTAACCGAAAAAGAATTGAATAAAAACGTTTCATGTTTGTATTGTTCTGGTTGTGAGAATCTCTTGAAAGCTACATTTTTGAGCTTGTTGGCAGCGTTCACAGGCCACGGCTTTGTGGGTTCCACGCATTACCCAGCCGCCTAACTAGTGTTAGGTACCCATTCGGAGCTGGGTGACTCAGGGACGCCCTAGGCCCCGGGTATAAATCCTTGCCTTCACATGGATTCGAACCCGTGACCATTGATACGCCAGTCGAGCGCGCTGCCACTCGACCACCGCGCCCCCTTTCATCGCGAGGTTTTGGTATCAAAATCAATACCAGAATTGCTTGGCGTTACTATGAACCAGGTCATCAGAATTGTGAATTACATCAAGTCTACCCTCTTCGTTTGAGATTATTTGCATCATTGTGCGAGGCGATGGAATCGGATTATAAGTGCTTGTTGTACCATACCGACGTCAGGTGGCTTTCTAAGGGCAAAGTTCTTGCTCGCGTCGTATTTTTGCGAACAGAAATTTTGTCATTCCTTGAGGTTGAAAGCGAAGAATTCAAATTTATTGAAGATAACATCTGGTGGCTTAAAGTTACTTTCCTGAACGATTTATTTGAAAAATTGAAAAACGTCAATTTGAGTCTACAATGAGCGAAAGAGAACATCATTACAATTAGCTACAAGCTACAAGCTTTCAAAGATAAACTGGATGTCTGGATTAAAAATGTTGAGAGCAAAAAATTTGACTTCTTGCCAGGCGTCAATGCGTCATTGATCAAGGATAAACTATCAGCTGAGATTCAAAAAACATTCCAAAATCTTCAAGCATCTTTTTTGAATTACTTCCCATCGCTCGAAACGCAGCGATATGAGTGGGTTTTGAACCCATTCGTCGTTCAAGATATTTCTGTTCTGTCGATGATTGAACAAGAAAATGTGATCGACATAAAAACGATATGATCCATAAAAATGAGTTTGCAGAAAAAGAGCTCACAGCTTTCTGGATGGCCCTCCGACATGAATTCCCTCAACTGGCTAAACGTGCAATCGAATTATTACTACCTTTTGGATCTTCATATCTCTGCGAACTTGGTTTTTCTGCCCTGACAGAAATCAAATCCAAAAAACGTGAAAGACTGCAGATGATAGACAGAGAAATGAGAGGTTTTTTTATCCAGCAATTAGCCGCGTTTCGAGCTCATCTGCTCCAAAGAAAACGCTCAAGTATCTCATTAATTATGAAACATATTTTGAATAAACACTGATTTCTTGTTTTTGTGTGAGGTGTGCCGCGCAAATTTTTTACCAGTTTAGTGTGCCGTGAACGATTTTCGATTGGACAACACTGAATTAGAGGGTTCGGGTCTCTTTACCACGTTTATGATTATTACCACGTTTTTATTAACTTGCTTTCGTGTCAGTCTGTCCGCAATTTTTCAAATTTGACAACGTAAAATTAAACCACTTCTGATGTTCCTAGAGATCTCAAAATTTTACCACATATAGATCTTGGATGACAAAGCATTCTATCAAATTTCAGATCTATCGAATGTACCGTAATTAAATTATTGAATTTTTTAGTTTATCTCTATATAAGCATCTGTATCCGTCTGCTACTTTTCACATTCACGAGAAAAACGGAGTTCACCCCGTGATCTCATCCCCGTGGTATTAAAACGTTGGGCGGGCCCTTATGAGGTGTTTGGACAAATAAATAGAGGTAAAAAAACAAGATTTTTAAAAGGGAAGTTCAGTACGTGTAGTCTATTGAATAAGAAAGCAGTCTTAATATGAATTAGTGGAGTGTTTATTTTATAAGTGGACTAAAAATAATAAAAATAAAACGAAAAAACTTTTTTAAAAAGATGAGGCCCAGCTGCAGTGAGGAAAGTAGAATCTCGCATGAAAAAGCAGGAAATATTTTTTTAGTCAGAAGTCTAAGTTTTATTGATATTTATTGTGATCGATTGTGGGATTTAATGAGAGATATAAAATTTGATAAACTAACACAAAAGTTCTGTGTGACTACTTAGTTTGTGACTAAAAAATTATTTTCTTCTTTTTCATGCTAGATTCTACATTTCTCACTGCAGCTGGGCCTCATCTTTTTAAAAAGTTTTTTTGTTCTATTTTATTTTCTAATTTTACGCGTTAACAAAATGAGTTGTAAAACTTAATTTCATTTATGAAGTCCTGTTAAATGTCCTGTTAGCTAAGTTCATCTAGAAACGAAATTTGTGAGCAAAATTTGAAATTTTCTTTAAATATAAACTTACACATTCTTAACTCCTTTCCATATGTGCGCTGATCCACTAAGCAAAAAAATATTTTTTTTACAACAGATGATTTGTCTATATAAGACATTCTATGATTTCGCTTGTTCTATCTGGAATGATTTTCTATACGCACTACAAATCTCATACACACAACACGACTATGCATCACAGGAAGTGTGTCATTTTTAAATCCCTTATATTAACTTCACCGCCGACTCGTTAGTCGTTCGTTCGTCCCGTCCGCCCGCGGAAAAACAGAAGTTAAAAATGACCCACTTCCCATGGTCCGATCGAACTGAAATTTGGCACACGGGCCCGTGTCACCTAACAATGCATCGTATCAAAATTTCAGATCGATCGAACGTACCGTAATTAAATTAATGCATTTTTAGTTTATCTATATAAATCACTATTTAGAATTTTTATTCGTCGTCTGCTAGAGTGTTGACATAGCACCTTTATTTAGCGGCAGGGGAGATAATTTCGGTTTCAATGTTTGGAACCATCTCTCTCTGTCGTTCGTCGTGCCCGTCCACGACGCCCGACGCGGGGACAAGACCTTTCCCCTCTCCCACCCCCTCCACCCCGGGTTAAAAGCATATATAAGGGATTTATCGTCAAAAACTTTGTTTTTATGTGGTTGTTTATTAAATCCCTTATATTAACTTCACCGCTGTCTCATTCGTCGTTCGTCAACCGCGGAAAAATAAAAGTCGAAAATGACCCACTTCCAGTAAAGCCATCAAGCTGAAATTTGGCACACGGACCCGTCTCACCTAACAATGCATCGTGTCAAAATGTCAGATCGATCGAACGTACCGTAATTAAATTAATGCATTTGTAGTTTATCTATATAAACTATATGTAGCGGCAGGGGAGATAATTTCGGTTCGATTAAAGCTTCACTGACCTACTTTCGCTGGGCGAACAAGCTTTACGCTGCCATGTTGTGTGGTGTACCGGCGTGCTTTTGTTTACATTTTGCGTGTTCATTTGACTTCAGGCCAGCCACAGGTGAACACATGTTAAATGATTTTCGCGTCGGAACATAATCAATACTTTAAGTTATGTCTCATATATAAGGGATTTATAGTCAAAAACTTTGTTTTTACGGGGTTGTTTAATTTACTTTTGTTTTTTTCCGCCTGACCGACCGCCTGCGTACCCAAAAGACGACGGTGAAGTTAATATAAGGGATTGAATTAAAGGTTTTTGTACTATAAATCCTATATTTATGAGACTTAACTAAAAAGTATTTATCACGCTGAAACGCGAAAAACACTTACAGTTTGAGATGGTCTTAAATACCATTTGTTGTAAAACGGAGGGGGCAGGGAAAACGTTTGGTCACGGATGGCTGAACTGAACTCAGTGTGACGCGTAAAATGTCAACAAAAGCTGGTCGCTACATGTATAGACATAAAACTAAAAATCCATTAATTTAATTACGGTACATTCGTCGATCTCAAAATTTAATAGCTTTATCCTCCCCACAAGCCGAACCTACTGTAAAAAATTTCAGCTCTCTAGCAATTCAGAAGACGTGTTTACGAGCGTTTTTAAAAGTTTACGACAGATCCGGAAGCGTTGAATCCGTAATCCTGCACGAGTTAATAGGATAAAGGCCTCAAAAATTAAATAGAGGTAAAAAAAAATGATTTTTAAAAACCGCGGTTTTATAAGTAGACTAAAAAGAAGAAAATAATTTAAAACTTATAAGTTCAAGTACTTACATTTAATATGACTAAAAATGTGGGGCGCGTGCTTCAAAATCCCATTCTAATTTAGAAATACAAAACAAAGATAGGTGTTTGGTATAAAAATTAAAGATTCATACTTTAGAAGGCAAAAGAGAGATTTATAAGTGAGAGAATGAGTGAACTGCATATGTAAAACCTCATAAGCGCCCGCCCCACGTTTTAGTCATATTAAATGGAAGTACTTGAACTTAAAAGTTTTAAATTATTTTCTTCTTTTTAGTCCACTTGTAAAAACGTGGTTTTTAAAAATCCTTTTTTACCTTTATTTATTTGATTCTTTTTAGTCTACTAATAAAAACGGGGTTTTTGAAAACCCTTTTTAAATCCCTTATATTAACTTCACCGGCGTCTCTCTCTCTCTCTCTCTCTCTCTCTCTCTCTCTCTCTCTCTCTCTCTCTCTCTCTGTCTGTCTGTCTTGGGCTCGGCGGGCGGAAAAACAGAAGTCAAAAATGACCCACTTCCCATGATCCGATCAAACTGAAATTTGGCACACGGACCCGTCGAACCTAACAATGCATCGTATCAAAATTTCAGATCGATCGAACGTACCATAATTAAATTAATGCATTTTTAGTTTATCCTTATATGAGGTATGTAATTCAAAATTCACTGTTTGTTGTTTTTTTTTAAATTCCAGTTCCACGTGAGTTTGAGTTGACGCCGACCGTCGTGTTGACGACGACCGTCGTGCCGACACCCCCTCACATCCCACCCCCATTTATTAAAGACAAGGGACATCACTCAGTGTCAGTCTGTAAATGTTTAAAAATAATCACTACTGTTAGTTATGTCTCATATATAAGGGATTTATAGTCAAAAACTTTGTTTTTACGGGTTTGTTTTATTTTACCTCTATTTATTTTACCAAACACCTCATTAGCAACCGCCCAACGTTTTAATACCGCGGCGATGAGGTCACGTGGTGAACGCGGCACGTGAAATCTAACAACGGCAGTCGGATACAGATGCTTATGTAGAGATAAGCAGGCTCACTAAAGGGAGTTAATGGTTTTAAATAATGAAAGTTACCCATGTTTTAGTTAATTTATAAAACTTATAGAGAAAAAGTAAATGATGCACAGTTAGACTACAAAATTGTCAGGAGACACATCAACTCAACAAGCGTGTTTGAAATAAACCATTTCCACGTTGCAACCATTTGCTTACTTGTTCTTAATCTCTACCCCGCCCCCCTTTAGTCTCAACCCCAAGTTTCTGGTCTTTGCCTCATTGAAAACCATAACATCGTAGTCTATTTGCACTCTTCCCGGATACCTTTCATATAATTCTCTACGTCTTCTACAACACCCCCCGCCACTCCTCTATCAGTCATGACAACCCACCAAGGACCACGGAGATCTCATTTCCCTCACTAATTATAAAGGCACAGAGTCGAGGGAACTTTAATTACTAGTCGGCAGCTGAACTCAATACTCTTCTACTTCCCTACAATCAGCAAAACATTAGTCAGAAACATTGGACACAAACATAAGACACAAAAATTAGACAAAATATTAGACACAACGTTAGACACAAACATTTGACACAAACATTAGACACAATATTAGACACAAACATTAGACACAATATTAGACACATACATTAGACACAATATTAGACACAATTATTAGACACAAACATTAGACACAAACATTAGACACAATATTAGACACAAACATTATCACAAACATTAGACACAAACATTAGACACAAACATAAGACACAATATTCGACACAAACATTAGACACAATATTAGACACAAATATTAGACACAAACATTAGACACAAACATAAGACACAAACATTAGACACAAACATTAGACACAAACATTAGACACAAACATTAGACACAAACATTAGACACAAACATAAGACACAATATTAGACACAGACATTAGACACAATATTAGACACAAATATTAGACACAAACATTAGACACAAACATAAGACACAATATTAGACACAAACATTAGACACAAACACAAGACACAATATTAGACACAAACATAAGACACAATATTAGACACAAACATTAGACACAACATTTGACAAAAATATTAGACACAAACATTAGACACAAGCATAAGAAACAATATTAGACACAACATTAGACACAAAAATTAGACACAAACATAAGACACAACATTAGGCACAAACATAAGACACAATATAAGACAAAAACATTAGACACAATATTAGACACAAACATTAGACTTAGACATTAGACACAAACATTAGACACAAACATTAGACACAAACATTAGACACAAACATTAGACACAAACAGTAGACACAATATTAGACACAAACATTAGACACAATATTAGACACAGACATTAGACACAATATTAGACACAAACATTAGACACAATATTAGACACAAACATTAGACACAATATTAGACACAATATTAGACACAAACATTAGACACAAACATTAGACACAAACATTAGACACAAACATTAGACACAAACATTAGACACAAACATTAGACACAAACATTAGACACAAACATTAGACAAAAACATTAGACACAAACATTAGACACAAACATTAGACGCAATATTAGACACAAATATTAGACACAATATTACACACAAATATTAGACACAAATATTAGACACAAACATTAGACACAAACATTAGACACAAACATTAGACACAAACATTACACACAAACATTAGACACAAACATAAGACACAAACATTAGACACACTATTAGACACAAACATTAGACACAAACATTAGACACAATATTAGACACAAACATTAGACACAAACATTAGACACAAACATTACACACAAACATTAGACGCAAACATTAGACACAAACATTAGACACAAACATTAGACACAAACATTAGACACAATATTAGATACAAACATTAGACACAAACATAAGCCACAAACATTAGACACAAACATTAGACACAAACGTTAGACACAATATAAGACACAAACATTAGACACAAACATTAGACACAAACATAAGACACAATATTAGACACTAACATTAGACACAAACATTAGACACAAACATAAGACACAATATTAGACACAAACATAAGACACAACATTAGACACAAACATAAGAAACAATATTAGACACAACATTAGACACAAAAATTAGACACAAATATAAGACACAACATTAGACACAAACATAAGACACAATATAAGACACAAACATTAGACACAATATTAGACACAAACATTAGACTTAGACATTAGACACAAACATTAGACACAAACATTAGACACAAACATTCGACACAAACATTAGACACAAACATTAGACACAATATTAGACACAAACATTAGACACAATATTAGACACAGACATTAGACACAATATTAGACACAGACATTAGACACAATATTAGACACAAACATTAGACACAATATTAGACACAATATTAGACACAAACATTAGACACAAACATTAGACACAAACATTAGACACAAACATTAGACACGAACATTACACACAAACATTAGACACAAACATTAGACACAAAACATTAGACACAAACATTAGACAAAAACATTAGACACAAACATAGACACAAACATTAGACGCAATATTAGACACACTATTAGACACAAACATTAGACACAAACATTAGACACAATATTAGACACAAACATTAGATGCAATATTAGACACAAACTCTAGACACAAACATTAGACACAAAAATTAGACACAAACATTAGACACAAACATTAGACACAAACATTAGACACAAACATTAGACACAAACATTAGACACAAACATTAGACACAAACATTAGACAAAAACATTAGACACAAACATTAGACACAAACATTAGACGCAATATTAGACACAAATATTAGACACAATATTAGACACAAATATTAGACACAAACATTAGACACAAACATTAGACACAAACATTAGACACAAACATTAGACACAAACATTACACACAAACATTAGACACAAACATAAGACACAAACATTAGACACACTATTAGACACAAACATTAGACACAAACATTAGACACAATATTAGACACAAACATTAGACACAAACATTAGACACAATATTAGATACAAACATTAGACACAAACATTAGACACAAACATTAGACACAAATATTAGACACAAATATTAGACACGAATATTAGACACAAAACTCTAGACACAATCATTAGACACCAACATTAGACACAATATTAGATACAAACATTAGACACAAACATTAGACACAAACATTAGACACAAACATTAGACACAAATATTAGACACAAATATTAGACACGAATATTAGACACAAAACTCTAGACACAAGCATTAGACACAAACACTTGACACTAGCATCTGACAAAAACATTAGACATAAACATTAGACACAAAAATTAGTCACAAACATCATTAACAAGCATTAGACGCAAACATTTAGACACAACAGTAGACATAAACATAAGGCATCTAATTAGGCAATGGACAGAGAAATTGATTGCATAAGTCATGTCAGAGTCTCAATTTGACACAAGGTTTGTGGTAGGTTGTTTTGTGGTAATTTAATGGTGGTAGTAGTGGTGAGTGGTGATGGAGGTGAGAGCTGATGGAGGTGAGTGGTGATGGAGGTGAGTGGTGATTGAGGTGAGTGGTAGTAGTGGTGAGTGGTAATGGAGGTGAGAGGTGATGGAGGTGAGTGGTGATGGAGGTGAGTGGTGATGGAGGTGAGTGGTGATGGAGGTGAGTGGTGATGGAGGTGAGTGGTAGTAGTGGTGAGTGGTGATGGAGGTGAGTGGTGATGGAGGTGAGTGGTAGTAGTGGTGAGTGGTGATGGAGGTGAGTGGTGATGGGGGTGAGTGGTAGTAGTGGTGAGTGGTAATGGAGGTGAGAGCTGATGGAGGTAAGTGGTGATGGAGGTGAGTGGTGATGGAGGTGAGAGGTGATGGAGGTGAGTGGTGATGGAGGTGAGTGGTGATGGGGGTGAGTGGTAGTAGTGGTGAGTGGTAATGGAGGTGAGAGCTGATGGAGGTGAGTGGTGATGGAGGTGAGTGGTGATGGAGGTGAGTGGTGATGGAGGTGAGTGGTGATGGAGGTGAGTGGTGATGGAGGTGAGTGGTGATGGAGGTGAGTGGTGATGGAGGAGAGTGTTGATGTAGGTGAGTTGTATTAGAGATGAGTGGTGATGGGGGTGAGTGGTAGATGCTATGGTGATTTAAATCTAGTTCTAATGACGGTCTTATGGAATACATTATTGAGTTTCCTTCCGGACGGCTAATACCGCACGGGCTGACAAGGGACGCAACTAATATCCCGAGGCCCGGCTTAACTATATTACTTGGTAACAAGGAAAGATAATTGTAAATAATTGAATTAATCAGAATATAGTCCACCGTCTTGTGAAGTTCTTTTAATAAAATACCACCTCGTTGGGTGATGCCGAGTTTGTTGTCCATATATCTAGCATCTGCTGACCGTAAGTGGTATGTTTGTTGGATATGTTGTCCCTATATCTAACATCTGCTTACTGTGAGCGGTATGTTTGTTGGATATGTTGTCCATATATCTAACATCTGCAGACCGTGAATTGTGTATTAGTAGGAATATTGGTCTTAGTTTAGTTTTGAGTATGTTCGTTTGTTTTTTGTTTGTTGTTGTTGGTCGTGCTTAACTTCACAGCCCGATAGGATTACTTCCGTAGGATAGTGTTGGCTTCGGCAATAACCATGGGTATAATTTATATTCAACTGACGTCATCAAACTGGTTTGGTCTTTAGAAGTGGTAGTTGTAAAAAAAAAGTATTTGATGATTTAAAATACAGTTTTACAATTTGACTTTATTGACTTTGAGCAACTCTCATGTAAAATATCGTTTGCGGCATGAAACGTAACACATTTTAAGATCAAGAAATTTAAATTTAAAACAATATAAAGAGAATTGGTTTCTTTAAATGTGTGTTTACTCTGGTATTGATCTCAAATCTAATTTGAACGTAGCACAGCTTGAGAAAATTATATTTGACAACATCCACTGAGGGGTTCTTAGATAGCAAAAATATAAGTGTCAAGTCAGGGCCCTGTGACAAGTCAGGGCCCTGTTTCAAGTCAAGGCTGGCCCTGTGTCAAGTCAGGAGCGGCCCTGTGTCAAGTCAGGGCCGGCCCCGTGTAAAGTTGTTTTGCTGTTATGACCGTGGGGGAAACTTCATGAACTCTCTCTCAAGTTTTTATTCAAAATCACAATTAACATTTCGTTTGTTTAAAAACTAAGGCCAGTTGAGAAACTTGTGACCATAAGAAATAAACCGAGAAAAATGTTAATTTCCTGTGATGTTTTTTATAGTTTAGAAGAAGTGCTTTTTTTTTCTAAGAGCGCATCTTTTACTGCGTACCGGCACCTTTTTTTCCACAGACGATTTTATATTACTACCTGGAATATTGGGTTTACTGCTTTTTCAGTGTGTGTAAAATATACATTCCGGTTACTTTTATTATAGAAGAAAGTATTGGTTACAAGTGTTAACATCCATTTTATTTTTAAAAAATTCTCCCTTTTTACTGTATTTTTGATAAGCAGTTCCTGGTTGATATAGTGTCATGCTTAAGCTCAAAGTTTGTGTATATCTGTCAGAGTGGGGTGGGGGGTAGAAAACACAACATTCTCAGACCAAAAGACAAAAATCTCGTGACAATAGCTTCCATCCTAGATGGGGACTCACAATAATTCCAAATGCTAAGATAATATTTGAATAGGTTGCTGAATATTTGATCGACACACTTGAGCTTTGGGTTGTCTTTACGTGCATTCACGCTACTCACAACATTTAGAAAACTTCATTCAATATTCGATCCAGAATATTTTCCCGTCTCACCTCTGTGACAACTAGCGTTGTTTGCGCACCTCGGACACGCCAGCGGAAATGATTGTCTTACATCCATTCTGGCCATGCCCACGTGTTGTTGTTTATCGCTTGCGTCAACAAACAAAATATTTTTGTTTCCTGTCCAAGGAGATCTGAATATTTTGATTACATCGCGTCGGTTGCCTTCTGCCAAATACAAACTTGTTTCTGTTTATTTTGGTTCTCCGACGTACAATTCAACTGATATCCATCCTATCATATATTTTATTTTTTTCCCCAACAGGAGAACGGTACAATAAGCCCCCTCCCACCTCACCCAATCGATCTGTCGTCTGTGGTAGAATAGCGCCCGCTAAATGGATAGGATTATCTTCTCCAAGTTAATAATATACGTTGGAAAAGACCGTCAATAAAGGGACGTGAATTAATGATGTGGGTCCCAAGATGGACCACGAGCAAGCTTAAGGGGGACATCGCTGCCGAGGATTGAAAAAGGCTGCCGCAGACGCAAATCTTGAGATGTTGTCCGAGAAGAGGAAGGGGTCTTATGGACAGGAGGTGGCCGAGAATGGGACAATCTTTGAAGAGATCACTCGAAACGCTTCGTTAACACCCTATTCATCAGTGACTGAAATGTCAACGAGAAACACAATCACAGAACCGCTGTACGGTAGCGGCAGTTCGACCAATAACAGTCTGGCCATTGCACTGGACAATCCAATCATAGTGCAGGCAAATGACACTCTACTGGTCCCATACAATATACACCGGGTGACCTCTGGTGATACAGCATCGGCGACATTACTACCGGAAATGGGTACGTCAGCAGCGGAAGGAGAATTTGACGGCGCCCCGGCGTCTCTAGACTCCACGACGCACAAACTGTTGCAGCTGTTGTACAATGAGCTGAAGCAACAAAGTACGACGCCTCAGTTTACGACGCCTCAGCATACGACATCACAGTTCCATCATGCGAATATATCAGAGGACACGGCCATCTTTGTTATCCAGCCATCAGACGACAACATGACCTCTTCTCCGGAGTTCATTGACCTGCCCTACAACCTGAGCCTTGCCACCAATTGGTCGTCCGCCCACCTGGACCCCGACACTACATTCCTGCCAGTCTCTTCGCCTTCAGCCTTTGACCTTTCATCAATCTTGACCCTCTTCACAACCCCTAGCCCCCAAGTGGTCACTGCTGGGAAGATGACCTTTGTCTCGTGGGACATCATGGTCAAGGTCATAGTGCTTGCTGTCATCTCCATCGTTGGGTGTGTCGGCAACGTCAAGGCCATTTGGAGCGTTGTTAAGGTAACTTGTATAGAAATGTCATGAAAATGTTTCTGATGGAAAAAAATACTTCTACATGTATATAAATGCATAAATTCTCTAGTACAATATTTTTTTAGAACAACTGTATATTTTAAGACCTAATAATAAAGACCTGATACAATTGGCGACGGATGTGTAAATGGAAATCCATGACTTCTGCCCTATGTGCCGTCTTCGGCCCGAGAGGAATAACTAGCTAACTAACATTTTAAAGGATATACAATTATTTACGTTTTTCTTTTAAGTCTTATTTGATATTTGTAGCTTTTTACTTTTCTCACTAAACCTCAAACATGATGGTTGTAATTCGTTTACAAAAAGAGAGAGAGAGAGAGAGAAAGAGGGGGAAATAGAGATACATCAAAAATACTTGATGAAAATCTCGGATCATTTGTATGAAAATGAAAACCTATATGGCGCTCCCTGTCTCGTGTGTTTGGCTTCCTGGCAATCCCTAATGGCCTAGAACGTGATGAAAATCTGGCAGCCCTTAGCACGTACTGCACCCTCCTAAATAGGGTTATATTTCCTGCATCACTTCATCACAAAAAATGTTAACAACATTCACCAGTACAGATGTTTACAAACAACAACTTCGAGCGGAAAATAAATCAAATTGATTTATAAACCTTTTACGTAATCTTTATATTAAAGAGCATAATTTAATAAACTGCTGCGTTAAACAGATTAGAAAGTCATTTTACTGAATTTTTATAAATTTGAATTATAATTGTGAAGATTTATATTCAATTATTAAAAGAACTTAAAAAGGGATGGTATTAATAAATACTGTCCATTAAATATAATTATATAAATAACACATTTTTTAAAAATAATTCAATAAATTTCTTATTCAAGAGATCCATACTACTTAAAGAAATATAATTATTTTATATAAATTATTTATTTACTTTTTTCAATAATATATTTTTATTCAAGTTATATTTCCTTTACTTCTTTTGGGCGTAATTTATTTCTGTATAATATTACTAGATCTTTTATCAAGATTCTCCTTCATTAATCATATCCAAATAAGTCATCGTTTTTAATCCCCAATCAACAGCTACACAATAAATCTCTCACTCAAGGTTCTCGTTTTTTTTTAAATGTCACAATAGACAAACCAAAAATATACAAATACACATCTTTAACAAACCTCATTTAATATTCCTTAAAACCCAAACATATCTGTGGGCATTTACCACGGCCTAATATGGTTTCATCCAGTTTTTAAAATGTTCATCCAAAATAGAAGTATTTTTAAAAATCCACAATATGATTTGTAATTATTGACGTTACACAAAGTCTATTATCATCCCATCAGTGACAGTGAGGATTTCACCTGGCAAACGTACGCAGCAGCTCTTCCTCAACAACCTTCCAAAACAGACCTCTATGATAGCCTTTAAAAAAATACCCTTCTATGATATCCATCAACGATACCCTTCCAAGATAACCATCCATAATACCTATCCATGATAGCCATCTACCATGCCTTTCCATGTTAAGCATCCATAATATTCTTCCATAAAGACCATCCTAAGACGCATCCATGATAACCATCCATCATACCGCTCCTTGATAACCTCAACGATAGTCGTCTTTAAAAAAAGCAGACCATAATAGCTGATCATAATAGCCACCCATAATAGCCGATCATAATAGCCAACCATGATAGCCGTCAATAACAGCCGCCCGTGGTAACCGTCCTCAATGGCCGCCCATGATAGCCACCGTCCATTGTCAACATTATGTCACGTTTTAATGTATTTCCCCCCAGGAGAGACATCTTCACCGGCCGCCATTTTACTTCCTCCTGAGTCTTGGAGTCACGGATCTGTCCAGGGCCGTGTTCTGTGTGCCAGTGGTCATCACCACGGTTCTCCACGGCACTCAGTGGAGGTAAGCTGGACTCAGTCCATGTCACGGTTTGTGGTAAGGTGGATCCAACGCATGTAATGCCCGGTGGTAAGGTGAAGACAATCCATATGACAACGTTATCTTAATCTTATTTGAAAAAAACAAATGGTAATGTAATTTTGTTTTAGAAAAAAAAACGTGACTTCGTGGACAATATAGGACTAGGAAATGTCAACATCATTCCTAGAAATATAATTAATTTTTTTTTAGATTTCCTGCATGATGAACATTGTAATTGGTAGATGTGATGCTGTAGGTCACATAATAACTCGACAAATGTAAATATACGGGGATTCACCTCTAGGAATAATCACATATTAAAATATTTAGTGTCTCGTACTGAAGATTAGGGACCCCCCCTCTCCCCCCACCACCCTGATTTGTGGCGGGTTCTAGAGCAAAACCTAGAGGATATTTGGGAACTTTTTTTAAAAAAGGAAAGTTTTTATTAAAGCCGTTTTATTTCTACGACCACAGCTGCAAGTGAGAATTATTTATTTTTTTAAAATAAAGGTCACATTTTGACATGTGGGTCATTGGTAGATTGAGTTCAATGTCTCAAACTGCGTCTGTGTAGATTTTAACTTTATAGAAACAACAACTAGTTCATCTTAAAAGTTGACCATTGTCAATGAACTTTTGTGCTTTCCTTTTTTTTTCTTCGGACAATTCTAAGTTAGAAACCTGAAGCTGAGGGGATCCACTAACTTATTGATTAAACTGAGTTGTTTTTTTAAAGTCATTCTATATTTCAAGCATTAACTCAAATGGCCTCACGAAAATTCACTATACAAGTTTTCATAGCATCACTAGAATAATGCCAACATTGGGTTTGAGGTTAGGGTTAGTCCTTTAATAGATGACTACAGCGAACTTTTTATAATTGCCTTCATAAAATTTCACTCCCCTCCCAGCGGCCCTGTCCACAAGTAAAGATATTGCATTCTCTAGTCCCTGAATCATTTTAATTTTTAAATGTTGCAGTAGTGATGGTTTTTGATTGGTAGCTTTAAAAATGAACAACGCCATCTGACATTAAACGCGATGTTTTTTGTTTCCTATGAATATATTATTACACGAGCAACAAAGCCCGTCCAAGGACGTTCTGCCACCGTTCGGTGGCATGTTGTAACTCCCCTCCAACAGCCGTCTCGACCGGCGTTACATGTGCATCGCGTCAAAAATACTATTCATTATAGTTAAAATAAATAAGTCGTAAAAACATAGCTTTTTGCTTTAAATCCCACCACGCATAACTCAAAATAAAGTCTAGGAAGAAATACTGCACCAAAATAACTCGTTTTGAACGTCCGCGTAAATGGCGTAAATGTGTCCAATATGATTGGCTGTAGGAGTTATATGTGTTTGAGGTACCAATCGCTATAGATGACCGGACAGAAAGGACAGAAACTTGCCTTTTATCTTATAGGATTGCTTCCAAATAACTATTTGGTAGTAAGCTTCAAAGACTGATCATCTTTAATGATTTAAAATTGAAGTTGGATCACCTCACTACAAGAATTAATTCTGTTGTTGTTTCAACAAAGTTTGTTTTTTTTATAAATATTATTCTGTAGTAAAGTAGCGTAAGCATCATTTTGAGATCCGTTGATTGACGCACCGGTGTAAGTAACAGAGCAGTGACCTGGGGCTATTAGCACGCGCCGTCGCGTGACTACAGATCGGTGGTTCACATGCCACATGCTGCTCTAAGATAATGACAAAGAGTCTCTGCTTAGATAGATGACTTCATTATCTGTGTATCTTAATGTATCTCCTCTACACCCACGTCTACCGCGAGTTGTACTCACTCTAAACATCTACATCTGCTGTTTTTACAATGTTTTCACATCTGAACCTGCTGTTGGTATACAACTGTTCACATCTACATCTGCTGTTTTTACAATGTTTTCACATCTGAACCTGCTGTTGGTATACAACTGTTCACATCTACATCTGCTGTTTTTACAATGTTTTCACATCTGAACCTGCTGTTGGTATACAACTGTTCACATCTACATCTGCTGTTTTTACAATGTTTTCACATCTGAACCTGCTGTTGGTATACAACTGTTCACATCTACATCTGCTGTTTTTACAATGTTTTCACATCTGAACCTGCTGTTGGTATACAACTGTTCACATCTACATCTGCTGTTTTTACAATGTTTTCACATCTGAACCTGCTGTTGGTATACAACTGTTCACATCTACATCTGCTGTTTTTACAATGTTTTCACATCTGAACCTGCTGTTGGTATACAACTGTTCACATCTACTTCTCCCTTGCTCAACTCTTGTCTCTATCAATAGTTAAGTTTGGCAGTGTATGCACTGTGTCCACAGTTTATGCACTGTGTCCAGTGAACAATGGAATAAGAAAAGACTTTCCGCAGTTGAACTGCGTGTTTAATGTAAAACTGGATGTAGCAAAAATGATCTTTCTTTTTTTTCTTTCACTGAATCTCTATTAATTTTGTTCTTCCACACTTTCAATTAACTCTTAATCATCTCTTTCAATCCGCTCTCCATAGATCTAACTTTTTTTTTAAATTTTACTTTCTTCCTCTACTATTAAAGTGAAACTCTTTTCTTCACAATACATTTTTTAAGTTGGCCATTAAGCTAATTTAGGGTCAGCGTTTGTTTTACTAATGTTTAGCACGTACTTGAACATGCCCAACAAGATGCAATTAGTTGCACATCTTTAGAGTCGATAACTGACAAAATATTTCAACATTAAAGTTACCTGTATGTAATGTCCTCAAACTAATTGGTGACATACTTGTTGCCTATGGTTACAGATTGAATCACGCTGCATCAGCAGATGGACTGGCGAGTTGACATTCGTACTCGTTTGATTTATTACACATTGCCTTGAGATCATTGTCTTCTCCAACGATATTTTTTAATGATTTATTTTAATTGAGGAATCGGCGAAAAAGCAAAAAAAAAGAAAAAGTTGGGGGGAGGGGGTGTTAATTTCCGAAAATTTTGGAGGGTGGTGAAAAACATTGATCCCATCAATCCACCCACATAAAAGTTTCAAGTCACCGATCCAGCTGGGCGATCGATAAACGCTCTCTTAATGCTGTTGAATTGACAAAAACACTTGATTTCTTGATTTTATTTTTAAATATCTTGTATCTTGATCCACCATTACCACGATCGATAACTCCAGCTCACAAAAACAATATCCAATTGTTGGGAGGTTGCTTCAAGTGCTACTTGTGCTGCTTCAAGTGCTACTTGTGCTACCCACGTCCAACTACCATCTTCCGCCCACAGACCAACCCACGCAGCCAAACACACGCACACCCACACTCGCTGACAACTCAGGAACGCATCGGTCTAACGGACGTGTTTTGTTCTCTCTCTCCACAGGCACGGTGAGTCAGCGTGCAAGCTGTTCGCCTTCGCCACATCCTTCTTCGTCTTCAGCTCGGCCCTGTCCCTCCTGGCCATCGCCATTGACCGCCACATCTCCATTGTCCACTCCAAGACCTACCGGCGCCGCTTCCTCGGCGTCGCCAACCTCATCGCTGCCATTGTCATCTGGCTGATCGCGTTCTCCGTGTCCTTCCCCCCGGTCGTTGGCGTCGGGGAGTACGTGTTTATACCAGACGAGGCACAGTGCGCCTATCAGCACAAACACTACTCCAACAACGACTCCATGTCGTCCATCCTCGTCTTCCTCGCCATTTTGTTCTTGACCTACTTCCTGTACTTTCGCATCTTCCGGTTTCTGAGATCGCACAGGCGCATGAGGCCGCTCCAGCACATCCCGGCCAGGAGCTCCAATTGGGCCTTTGTTGGGCCTGGGGCCAACGGTCAGGCGTTCATCAACTGGTTAAACGGGTTCGGGGGTCAAGCACCAATACGTCAGGGGGGTCAGCGGACGGTTCAGCGGCTCAATTTCGGACGAGTGGTGAATTTATCGACGGCGAAGAACGAGCACTTGACGAGGCTGTTCCTTGTGGTGACCTTGGTGTTTGGCGTCTCGTGGTCACCGTACATCGTTCTTTCGCTCTGGAGGATATTTTTCGACGCTTCTCTCCTCCCGCCGTCGTACGTCACGGCGGCGGCATGGTTGGGGTACGGACAGGTGGCTGTCTGCCCCCTCGTGTATTTCATGTGTCGGGGGCCATCCAGGAAGGTGTCTCGGACTGTCTACTCTCACGCCGAGAAAAGAGAATTTCTCCTAGAGAACAAGACAGAGAAATAATCATTAAGTTAATGTCAGTGGGGTGTTGTGTATGTTTTTAGTGCTGGGAAAAATGTTGACTTTTTGTCAACAAACCAAATTTTATTTGTGACGTAAGTGTGTACATTGCTTAATAAAACAATTTGTGATAAATTGACATGTAAAAACTAATATTTATTACATTTATAGATTATTTAAAAATGAAAATATCAACTATATCTTGCGATTTCGAATCATATATTTATTGCATTTATGAATTTATTTATAGTTGCAATTTTAATATTTTTAACGTTAAATTAAAAATGTTTATTGTAATTTGTCATTAACAGTTTAAAACATAATGCATTTTCTTTTAATTAATGAATATAACTTACGAATATATTCTTTAAACAATATAAATTGTATAGATTATCCGATGAAGAAGATTTGTGATACGAGACTGTTCTGATAAATATATGTGGCTATATCCATATGCTATTTATGGGACTTAGCGTCAAACGCATGCCTGGCTATTTGTCACGCTTTCAGCAAACGAACCTTCCATATATTTATTACATTTCAATCAAGTCTTATCGTCTGATATGTATTTAACGTTTTGAGCTTGCTTAAATCCAATGCAGATTGTCGGCCAGTCATGGGTCAAGACTAAAACGATCGGATGAGCAGACGTATTTTAGAGGTTAAGTGGCGAGAGATTGCCAACCCCGGTGGCCGGGAGCAGAAATATGGTACATGTAATAGGTTATGTGGGAACTTGAAATACCTTTTTTATTCCTCTAGAATCAAGCAGCCCAAAACAAAGACACAGCTGAGAACTAAAGAAATGGACTCCAAGAATTTTAAGGGCTGAACTCGCCCATGTAGGTGTTAAAAGGTGGACGTTGAAGTTCTATATGAACTCGCCCATGAAGGGTGTTGAAAGGTGGACGTTGAAGTTCTATATGAACTCGCCCATGTAGGTGTTGAAAGGTGGACGTTGAAGTTCTATATGAACTCGCCCATGTAGGTGTTGAAAGGTGGACGTTGAAGTTCTATATGAACTCGCCCATGTAGGTGTTGAAAGGTGGACGTTGAAAATATATATGAACTCGCCCATGTAGGTGTTGAAAGGTGGACGTTGAAGTTCTATATGAACTCGCCCATGTAGGTGTTGAAAGGTGGACGTTGAAGTTCTATATGAACTCGCCCATGTAGGTGTTAAAAGGTGGACGTTGAAGTTCTATATTAGTCGTCTTTGACCTGACCCGTATCGAACGGGGATTAAGCCCTGTTTAAGAAGCCACGTCCTGTTATGTCGGTGAGACAGGAAGAATCAAGTGTGATAGGTTCCGTGAACATCGCCGTGATATACAAGATGAAGAACAACCTCCCCCCCCCCTTGTATCTTGCCTCTGAATCTTTGCCCATCTCAACGAAACGCGCACAAAGAAACTTCAAATATATCCATCATGACATGGATGGTCTAAATTAAATTGTCTAAATTGAGAGGTTGGAATTCGAGAAAATTGGGTGTAAATTTAAGTTTCTGAATTGGAGAGTAAACATTGAAGAGTCTAAATTAGAGGTTCTAAATTGGAAGGTATACATAATTGAAGAGTCTAAATCGAGGGGTCTAAACTCGAACGTCTAAAGTGCATGGTTGAAAAACATTTAGCGAACGTGTTAAACACTTAAGTACTGGGTACTGCCCTTATCTCGGCCAGTTATAATTCCAGTCTTCACACACCGCCAAACGAATCCGATGACCCATTTGTTTAGCCGGTCACGTGGCCGAATCTCCATGTATTACCATCTTCCAGCACGCCCATTTCTCTCCTATGGTAATCTTTGACAGATGTTCCGTTGATCAAGTGTTTTATCACAACCTGACAGGGGCAGTAATTTCAATCTAGGAACTGGTCATTTTTGGTTTTTGATAGAGCGGTATGAGAGGACTGTTTAATTTAGTGCCAGGGATTCTCAAACATTTGAGTCATTGCAATCGAAAGTTTCTGCAACTCGCGGGTGAGGACAGAGTGAGAAGTTGTTCTTAAATCCAAAAGTTGCTGTATTCAAGCTGTCTAGAAACGCTTCAAAATAAATGTAAACTTTGCATTTTCTATTTATCACAGAGGTGCCATTTTTTAGTACTTACAATAGAGAAAACACGTTAACTACAGCCACTAAAAAGATAACTTCATAGTTAACTTAAAACGAAGATTTTGCCTCTAACAATTGTTACTCTTGTACAAGATAAAAATCCCATATTGTTAAATTAAAGTACCTAGTGATTAGGCAAGGACTTTTTTTTAAAATTTAGATTAACGTAGACATAGAATATAAATTTATGTAGAAATAGAATTTATTGTGGAATAGAGCTGAGGCGCAAAACAGAACGGCAACAGCTGAAAAAGAGCGAAAAAGAACACCAGGCAATACTGCTCGACCGTATTCATATATGGGACGTGCGAAAGAGACTGCCACTTACGGATTTGTCTCTCCAGCCGCACCAAGAGCTGCAAAATAAAACTACGAAGATAAAATCTATTCTGTTTCAAAGGCGGAAGAATGCCATACATAATGTATAAAAATATAGAATGATTTGCTTTTTATGATCCCAGGACCTGTACAATTTGATCAGACATGAAAGCGTGGAAGGCGATGGTGTCGCGTGCTATGACCGACCATCACGCACGTTTGATCTGAATTTGACCTCTGATGGTCTTAGCCCCAGCGATCCCATGACGTCACACACGCTGAAGTGAAACAATATAACCTGGAGAGGAAATGATAAAAGACATTCATTCCTTACGGCCTAATAGGTTGCATCGATAAAACCGAAGAAACTTCACTGAAGACGGACTGAAGGAAACAAATTATTATTTTATGTTTCTTTAATATTATTTATGCGAGTGATTTGATCGTTATGTCATTTGTTGTATCGAGTTGTTGGTTTTCTTTCCAGAATTATAACTCAAGTCACAATATTTTTGTTGTATTGACTTCACGTTGTACAGAGACTTTGTATAAATAGGAACGACATGTCCGCCAGTTCCTTGCTCATTCTTTACGTCCAGGTCAGTAAAAGATGGCGGAAAAAAGATTCCGCTCCCCTGTCGGCACCTTTTTTATTGTGGGGAAAGAATTTTCGGTCTATTGATTGATTTATTTTTTTGTGAAATGCGTCTCTCGCAAGGTGACAGTAACCCTAGATACGCCGCTGTTTCGATATGTTCGGGTTTATAGCTAACGAATTTATGAAATCATCGATATTGGCGGTAAACCGTTTCCTCCATCCGTCAACAGAAAGATTTCCCATGCTCCAGCTAAACGTACGATATTCATTGTGGCAAGTGAAAAAGAGGGGGGTGGCCAGGACAGCAGCTTGTTTGACGCCACTTGACACGTGGACAAAACAAGACGTGGCGGCCAAACTGGCAACTCTTAGTATTATGTTGTCAAACATTGTGCTGGCAATTTAGGGCCAAATCCCTTGATAACATCAGGACCTTGACCATGAAAACTTCTTCTAGCTAGTTCAATCAGTTGATTAGTGGGGATGGGGAAAAGGGAGGGGGGATACTTAATTATTAAACTTTTCCTATTTCTTAACGATGAATGTGGGTCCTATTACGAATGCTAAGTTATATTGCGATTTTAAAATTTAATATTTTTTAACGAAAGGAAAGTTTTTTTTTATGAAATGTTTTGGGAATAAACAATCATATATGCGATAATGGACATAAAGAATAGTAGATCGTAGAGCTTATCGAGTATAGCAAGGCAATGGTAGACAACGTGGTGTGATATGTGCTTTGTGTGGCGTTCAATGATTTTCTTCATGTTATGAGTGTTAAATTCAATTCTTTAATAAACAGATTCTCTGATTCATTATTGTAAGTCCTTGTCGGATAAGCTCTGTGTTATGGAAAATTCAGCTGCTATTTAAAAAGCATCATTAGGTTACACACTCTTTTCACTACCGTTAACATGACTATGTTTTCAGCGACAGTTGCCTATGTTTTCAGCTATAGTTGACTACATTCTCGGCTACAGTTGACTATGTTCTCAACTACAGTTGACTATGTTTTCAGCTACAAAACAATCTGTAATATTTTTTTATGAATCATTGTTCAGATCTGTATCGTGATGTAAATATGATTCAATTATTTTGACAGCATGAAAATATCTGCATAATAAAGTATTATTATTACGCAACTGACATTCAGTATTAAAAATGTTCTGCACAAAAAAAATCAAAGTCTTTGTTGTCATTTCTCAATGTCATCAGATGACGTCAGAGCCACCCATCCCTTTCCTACCCACTCAGGGCAAGGCTTCCAATTGGTATCTACTACATTCGCACCCCCGTTCATCAATCAATTCAATCAAAATAGTTTTCCCGTTGGTCTAATTAATCACTGAGCAATAAAAATAGCCAGAAATGTGAGGCTCCGTCTGTCGTTATTGAAAATCTGAAATTATTATTTCGTTCAGACATGGCCCCAGGGTCGGGGGTAAAAGTTCATTTATTAATGGCAGAAATCACAACCATTTATAGATAAACTGCTCTAGTATTTTATGGCAAGAGCCGTTCTTGGCTTCTCGGCTATAATCATGTGGCAACAAAATATAGCCCTGCAATTTAAAATCAATATATTTAACCAAGTCTCAAATCCCACAAAACTGATATTTCCCTTTCAAAGAAATACCACGTGGTTTCCAGGCCGTGAAGACAAAACACGTGTCCCGTGACCTCATTGTCACAAGCCGAAGGGACATCTCTTTTAACTAAACACCCACCTCAAAACACGTGCCCCGTGACCTCAGTGTCACAAGCCGAAGGGACATCTCTTTTAATTAAACACCCACATCAAACTTCTCTTTCCCGCAATTTCCAAAATTGGTTTGTGCATCTGTAAGTTTTCTACCGCCCCTCGCCCTCGGGTCGTCCTGTTTGCTTGTCCCCGAATGAAGCCATCCTCGGGCATACAACGAGCTGATGTTTACCGTGAAGTTCATCAAGTTTTTGTTTCTCCAGCTCTTGGGTGTTGACCAGCGTTCGTGTGTGCAACGGGCATTCACGGAGGCATGTAAACAAAGATGTGTTTTTTTTGGTGTTTTTTTGGAAGCCTATCGGTATTAATATGTCGATGTTGGAATGGGTAAAAGTTTGGGCGGGAAGGGGTGGTGTTAAATGATCCTGTTAGAGATACAAACATCATATTAAAAATTACATTTTCACGAATCAATTATTAATGCGTTTTGTGGGTATGCGAAATCAAGATGACCTGGCAAGTGACTCCATTTAAGGAATACTATTAAAAGTTATTTAATAGCTTACCTGCCACTCATTGCTTTGGGGTCTAATGGAGTCAAAACATATAAAGCCGTTAGTATATAAAACCTGTCAGTTTTGTATAATAACTAACAACACAATTCTCAAAAGGCGTGAGGCATGCATTCTTTAAAAAAAAGTTTTTTTCAATACTTGAAATTCCTCTTATTATTCGTAGATACAAAAGAATTGTTAACCATGTTGCGTGCAAAAGTTGAGAACGAAAGACATAAAACTCTTTCTCACTCTCACTCATACGTCTCATAAACGACGCCAGCTGGGTACAGGCTTGGCTAGACTTGGAGTCCCCACCAAATAAACTATTGAAATTGGCTGCTACTGTGATGACGCTCCTGGCTAGCCAGACCAAACTGCTTCCATTCATCTCAAACGGCCAGAGCTGCCCGATTGTTATTACGCTCATAATCATTTCCTTGTTGCGCGGCCCACGCTTGTCCACGACCTTTTCACAGCTCACAAGACTCTGGAACACTGACTTAAGCCATCCTTTCATGCCCGGTCTTTGTCAGTTTCTTTACGTATACCAGGAGCAGATCTTCAACGCCTTGCGTTCCTTTTCTCTTGTTTTCCTTTCTCATGTGCTCCTTTTCTCTTGTGTTATCTTTTCTTGTCTTTCTCTGTTCTTGAGTTTCTCTTTTCTAATGATTCTTTGCGTTTGTTTTTAGCCTCCACCGTGTTTCTCTGTTCTTGTGGTTCTCTTTTAATTGTGTTTACATTCACAAAAACATTTTATAGCAACATTACACCCCACCAGTCACGCAAGAAATCGCATTAGTGTAGCATAGAATTTGCAACATCAATATGGTTTTATCCCGCGAATCGAAACCGCTTCCATCAGGTCAGTACCCTAAATTTTATCACCAGACAACAGATTCAGACAATGGAATAACGCGTTCAAAGTCTTGTACGCAATCTTTATACAATACTCTTTTAAAAAATCCACCTCCTACGACGTATCCAGTCAAAAATGACTACATCCAATGAGCATGTATTCAAGGATTGAGATATTGGACTTAGATAAATAATTTATTGGTTAATCACCTCCTGCATTTTCAGAAGATGGCATGTAAACGAGTGTTGAATAATTTCATTGTATACTGCTAACTTAAGATTAAAAAACTGCTTTTATTATTCATTTCTTGAAAAAGCACTATACATGGATCAACACTCCGTACGAAAAACAAATACAACAGGGGCTGGGATTGTGTTAACTCGCTGTGGAGGTAGCTTGGAAACATGATTGATCAGGGTTATTTCCCCAGTTGAAGCATTCAGACAAATATATCTGCATTATTTAATAATATTCCAGTTTGCTAAACACGCGTCAACATGGGCGTTGACAAATTTAAATTGTGTTTAAACACAGAATAAATAATGCGTGTTAACGTGAGGAAAGGGTTGCTCGGTGGTCGATACAACATCTGGACAAATACGCTGAGAGAAAAATAAGCAGAGAGAGAGAGAGTGAGAGAGACAGAGAGAGAGAGAGAGAGAGAGAGAGAGAGAGAGAGAGAGAGCGAGAGAGAGAGAGAGAGAGAGAGAGAGAGAGAGAGAGAGAGAGAGAGAGAGAGAGAGAGAGAGAGGAGAAAGAGGAGAGAGAGTGAGAGAGACAGGGAGAGTGGGGAGAGAGAGATTGAGCTAGGAAGGAAGGGGAAAACTAGAACAAATTCAAAAAAGAGCCGCCAGATTCATTACTTGAGAATATTCAAAACTGACAAGAATAACACCATTAGTTAAATCATTAAACCTTGAAACACCTTGAAGGATAGAAGAACCAAGAGTAAAGTAGTAATTATACATAAAGAAATTAATTCTAATTTAGAAATACAACACAAAGATAATTTAATACAACCCTCAGATAGACATGAGGATAAAAACACCTTCCTTATTTCGTATTCAAGAACAAATACATACACATTTTCGTTCTTCCTGTCCAGAATTCGGGCGTTAAATGGGTTGCCTGAAGAAACCAGGAAAACCAACAATTTATCTAAATTTGAAGCTCTGATAAGAATGCAGTACTAAACATAAACCATAGATAAGCGTAGGACGCAACAATCTTCTATATAGAAGGTGCGTCTGTAACAGATAAGATAGAAAAGAAAGAGTGAGAGTTTAAGATAAGCAGTATAGGAAGTGTCAGACGACAGTGGGGTGATTGATGTTGAAATAGACGCAACTATTGGCGTTATAATTTGTAGCTTATCTTATCTTATCTGTTTACAGACGCTCCTTCTATACAGAAGATTATTGCGTCCTACGCTTATCTATGGTTTGTGTTTAGTCCTGCATTTTTATTAGAGATTTAAATGTTGATAGCTTGGTACGTATGTATGTAATTGATATCAATGGCCTCAACGATCTATACAGGACAGTAATTGTTCCGTTCATGTTTGATCTGTCGTCTCGTGAAATCTCACGTTCCTTTCGAGATGAGATCATGAAAAGCAAGCCTAGTTCAGGGGTCCTATCATCAAATGATGCCGAAGTGATGCGGTCGGCAAATTATGTATGCAAGGTTTCCCTCCCTCTTCCCCCACAGTTTTTGACCCTGTTCTTGAGCGCACGATGTTCAAAGGTCAAACTCCAAGGCCCAAACCTTTGATGAGAGACCAAAATCCGAAAATTAGGTCAACGGAAGAACGAGGCATTGATAAACTCGTAAAGTGTCTCCAAACTTAATAGTGTACGTGGCGGCACCTTCATTCTGTATTTTACGTGGTAATATCTTCAGCCTGCAGTGTACATGGCGATATTTGTATTCTTTTCCAGTGCTTCTCAAAGTGGTGGTCCGCGGACCGGTGCCAGAAAAAAAGTCAGTGCAGGGAAAATAGTGCACCGGTCCCTGGTACAATGGAAAAAATTCCTGCCGGTCCGCCATACTAAAAAGTTTGAGAAGCACTGCTCTAGCCTATAGTGTATGTCGGAATATATTCCCTCAATAAGCTACATGGTTGTATATATGACGAGGTTGCTTTCTTTATTAAACATCGACAAATTGCCCTAAATTCCAGACACGAAAACAAACGGACACACCTCTGAATGTAAGACATAGACACACCTCTGAATGTAAGACACAGACACACCTCTGAATGTAAGACACAGACACACCTCTAGATGTAAGACACAGACACACCTCTGGATGTAAGACCACAACATCATGTTGATATCAAGACTCTTGACCTTCATCACCATTCTCCCTGCAATATGCAAATTTCAACACAATATGTCTGGACCCCCCTGGGAGATGCAATGCATACAAATGGGAACTCCTTGGTGGCTGAGGTCGCTGTAAGATCACTTCTTGCTTCTGTTTCTTCATTTAAAAAAGAAAAGTTTTACCAAAAGAGCGTAGGAAATGTTATTTTATCGATTGTTACGCCGGCTGGGGACGAAAGTGAATTATCTCAACTTTTTCTACGCTCTCTTTTGAAATAAAGCAAAGTTCATTTCGGCTTTTCTCGGAGGCAGCAATCACATCTAAGACTCGGGATCTTTTTTAAGGTATTGCATAATATAAGGGAGATTGAATGGTGATGAGCAGCCGATAGGAAGTTAATGCTCACGCAGGCACGAGCTGATATGTGCACGCGCACTCGTGCAAGATGAACTATAAAAATGATGGCAAATGTGCTGAGATTTCTAGGAGCAGAATTTCTGTGATCTAAAAAATTGGAGAAGCGAACAAAGCGAGCAAAACAAGTAATTACAACAACAAATCAAGGAAAATAAAAGGACCAGTTTTTTTGTTGTTTTATTTTACCGTTTTGTGATCGGAAATATCCGGAAATTATAGCGTCATAAGATTACTTTTTATGTATTAAAAGGGAACAAATGTGACATTTTTTTATTTATTTATTTTTTTTTAAACTAGTCGAATAAGCAAGTTTGGTGTGAAGTAACTTTATGTCTTGTTTATTTATTTTAACGGAATTATATAACATTTTTTTTTAAATTTTTAAATAGAATAAAACCCTGCCAGTAAGTTTAACACGTCCTTTAAGTTCAACAATATCATTAAGTTGATCGATACAAGTACGTTTGACACTTTCATTAAATTGAACAGTATCATTTAACTTCATCACTAACATTAATTTCAACACTGCCATTTCATCATTAAGCTCAATGCTACCATTAAATTCTACACAACTCTTTTGTTTTAAACAACATTACAAATTTGGGCCTGATAAATATACATTCTTTGTTCTTTCATTTTAATTTTCAGTTCAATGGAAACCTCTTCAAGTTCCTTTTCTGCTTTATCAGAGAAACTCCTTGAATCAGGAGGCTGCTGATTTTTAAAAAATGCGTTTCATCCACATCTTTTAATCAAACGTTAAAATGAGTATTGACAGAAGTGAATGTCAACAAAATGTGAATCATCTTATGACTAGAAAGAATAATAATAAAACGCCCTTTTTAGATACAAAACGTATGTTTGATATTCCACATAGATGAGCGATTTGGGGGGGGGGAATAATTTATTTTTTAGTTTCCTGTCCAAATCCAAATATATGAAAGACTTAAACTTAAACAACAGAGAGTTACCAATGACTGAAGGCCCTATGAGGTTCTCAGTGAAGCCACACAACTATGCTATGAGGCACAACATTGTTTAGGATCTTAACTTACATGTGTATGGAAACATACCAAAACTTTAGGTGTAATAATCAACATTAAAAACACTTTTTAAAAACTAGTCTTATATTAAAAATGCACCAATTTTCTACTTTTTAGTCTACGCATTTTACAGTAAGTGCAAAGCCAGCTTACCTTTTGACTATAAATCCCTTATATATGAGACATAACTAAAAGTAGTGATTATGTTTAAACGCGACATTTACAGACTGAAACACAATTATCTCCCCTGGTTTTAAAACTGGGCGCAGGGACGGTAGGGGTGTGAACAGTGATGGTCGGCGTCAACACGTGAACTGGGCACGTGAAAAAATTATAAACAAATAGTGGGACGGTTCCGATTAAACTTACAAAGCAAGTTAATATAAGACTAGTAATAAAAAATACTATATATATAAGGGCGTGGATGCGTTGGTTATAATTTAAATTAAAGGCTCAATGTGTTTAAATTAACAACGGTTGCTAGTTACTACTAGTGTCCCTCACCAGCTGGAGAGCTCCGCGTCCAAAGGTCATCCACGCCCCTATGGCGCCGATCAGCCCCATTGTCTATCACGGCGGGTCATAATGTCCGGCCGATGACCGTCCGGAGAGAAGATGATTGCCGGGAGATGTGGCTACAAATTGTTCCGTTGGTAGATGAGGAAGTAGTCATGGGTCCATCTGGCGTCCTGCCAGAGTTTTTGATACATTTTTTTTCTGGCAATCTCCGTTGTCTGTCATGGACAGGAACATGTTGAACAATAAGAAATGGCGCAAGAGAAGGTCGTGTGTGGTTTGTGATGAAAGAGAAGGTCGTGTGTGGTTTGTGATGAAAGAGAAGGTCGTGTGTGGTTCGTGATGAAAGAGAAGGTCATGTGTGGTTTGTGATGAAAGAGAAGGTCGTGTGTGGTTTGTGATGAAAGAGAAGGTCTTGTGTGGTTTGTGATGAAAGAGAAGGTCGTGTGTGGTTTGTGATGAAAGAGAAGGTCGTGTGTGGTTTGTGATGAAAGAGAAGGTCGTGTGTGGTTTGTGATGAAAGAGAAGGTCGTGTGTGGTTTGTGATGAAAGAGAAGGTCGTGTGTGGTTTGTGATGAAAGAGAAGGTCTTGTGTGGTTTGTGATGAAAGAGAAGGTCGTGTGTGGTTTGTGATGAAAGAGAAGGTCTTGTGTGGTTTGTGATGAAAGAGAAGGTCGTGTGTGGTTTGTGATGAAAGAGAAGGTCTTGTGTGGTTTGTGATGAAAGAGAATGTCATGTGTGGTTTGTGATGAAAGAGAAGGTCTTGTGTGGTTTGTGATTAAAGAGAAGGTCGTGTGTGGTTTGTGATGAAAGAGAAGTTAATGTCTTGTCTGATCGGTTACAGACTCCTCATCTTTACAGAAGCTTATTGCGTGGTTTGTGATGAAAGACAGGTTTAGGGTTGAAGAATATATTTCGGGTTGGGCATGTTTTTTTATGGCTGGAAGAGTTTGTTATTGTAAAAATAATTAAAGAAGAAAATAATTTGTACATAAAAATCAAGTTTGGTGTCATTAGAACATATTGATCCCTATAAATAAACCGATTAGCCGGAATTATTTTTATATTTAAATCTCATGTTGGTGTTTCCAGCAAGCTTCAGTCTATGAAATTATTTTGGATTTTTCAGAGAAGTTACGCGGTCGGTGTGGTGTGCCCGACATATAATTAATTAATTAACAGGATTTTACAAATATATCCTAGATTACTGTTTATTACACGTTATTCGTTTAGTGTATTTTCTGTTGTTGATTTTTTAAAAATTGTTACGTATTTATACCTGACCCTATTTCGGCGTCCTTCACTTGTCTATGGTTTATGTATAGCCTTCCATTTTTAATAGAGTTTTGAATGTTTATAATTGGTTTGTTTTCCTAAAATGTTTAGGGTTATGATTGTGTATGAAGTTAGAGCGTTTGTGCAGGAAGAGTCTTTGATAAAGTGTTGGTTGTGTGTGCGTTGTGAAATCGGTTTGTGCGGCATTAACTTTGCTAGAGATGATTAACTTGCTCAAAGTAAAGAAAATATTTACCAAAACACCATTTTATTCCATCGCGATTTCTCGTCTCCTGTTCTTGCCTTGGACCATAAAAATCAGACCCGAAATTGAAAACTGATTATTTATTCTCCCCAAATTTCCTTGTTCATGTTGTGTTTGCTCGGCAGATAAAGCTCAGCTTGAGAGAACGTCCCGAGTTAAGCGCCATTTTAGGTTAATATGTATGTGCGCCCTTCCGGTTTGCTTTCCTTAATTATCTGTCAACACTGCTGGCCCGAGAGACCATTTATTAGGGGGAAAACGGCCCACTCGTTTGAAGAAGGTCTTCGGCCCGGACAAAATACGGAACACGAGTGGTCTGAAAGTGGGGTGGGGTGTGGGGCTAAATCTCAGGATTGTTGGGGATTTTGGATTTCTCGTTCTTTTCTCGTAGTTCCTGACCTTTTTTTTTCATGTCTAAGTTTCTTTCAATCCTTGTACTACTTCCTGCCTCCAAGTAGAAGTATCCGGGACGGTCACAAGATGCCTTTGCCTCTGGTTTTCTCCTTATTTCACTACCTCGCCTATCATCACTTGTGTATTGTCTTACTTCTCTTGATATTTACATTGTTTAACACCAGCTAACATCTCACCTAACAGACAAAAATGTGACACTAGCTTTTAATTAAATGGCATGTCCCGATTATTTCTCTAATTAAAAAATAGTCAATAGACATCTAACGTTTCCTAATTAAATACATTCAATAGTCATCTAGCTTTTATTATTACAGTCAAATTTCAACTAATCTAACTTTCTCTTATTAAATATAGTAAATAGTTATCTAACTTTCAGTCAATATTAATGGTCAATATGTGTCAAACTTTCTCTCATAATTTCGTCAACAGTCATCTAACTTTCTCTTTCTAAATATAGTAGAAAGCCATGTAACCTTTATTATATATACACAATAGTCATCTATCTTTCGCTAATTTTATATAGAGTTAATAGTTTCATCCTTTTTAGTCAATAGTCATCTAACTCAGTGCTTCTCAAAGTGGTGGTCCGCGGACCGGTGTCGGTCCATGGGCCATCCGATGCCGGTCCGCATAAGTTACCAAGAAAGGACATTTTGTTACCACGTCAGTACAGTGAAAATAGTTCACCGGTCCCTGGTGCAATGGAAAAAATTCCTGCCAGTCCGCAATACATAAAAGTTCGAGAAGCACTGATCTAACTTACTTTCTTTAAATATAGGTAACTCTTTTTTTAAATATGCAAATGTATTATGAAAGTGAGGTTATGGCGGGAAGGGCATTTCGTATTCGTTTTATATTTGTGTGAGGGGGTGCATTATTTACTAACTGCTTAGTTGTTGTTGTTTTTTTAATGGAAAGAGTGGCGAAATTCTAGCCTCTGCCTGGGTGGCAAGAGCACTAGCTTTTATTGAATGCAGTCGAAATTCATCTGTCATTAAATATAAACAGCAACAACTTCCAATTATTTGTGTTAAAGAGAGTTCTAGATTTTTGTTACATACCATTACAGGCTATATATGAGTGATGTCAACAACTAAGATGTCATGAGTGATGTCAACAACTAAGATGTCATGAGTGATGTCAACAACTAAGATGTCATGAGTGATGTCCAACAAGTGAGATGCCATCAGAGAAGCTCTACGTCTAAGATGCCATGAGTGATGTCCTACAAGTGAGATGTCATCAGAGAAGCTCTACGTCTAAGATGTCATGAGTGATGTCCTACAACTAAGATGTCATCAGAGAAGCTCTACGTCTAAGATGTCATTAGTGATGTCCTACAAGTGAGATGTCATCATTGAAGTCCTACGCCTAAGATGTCATGACTGATATCCTACAACTTATCTGTCATTAGTAGTGTCCTACATCTAACATGTCAAGAGTGAAGTCCTACAGCTGAGATGTCATCAGTGATGGCCTACGGCTAAGATGTCATCAATAAAGTCTCACAGCTGATGTCCGGCACCTCGTGAGCTTATTCTGATGTCGCAGTGGAATGTTCTATTAAGACATAACTGCTCCGGCCCTGCTGTAATATTTATTACTCATCGTCTGCCGTGCATTAATGGTGCATTTGTGAAAAGGGCCCCACACAGCCTTGCAAAATTACCGATACGTTCCTGGCGCGAGCTGTCATGCGCAACACGGACAAAACCAAAGGAAGTGTTATGTAAAAATAAGGAAAGGGTTTGTTGGATTTCTGCCAGAACTATTAGGATTTGGGTGGCCACACAGTTTGGGGGGGGGCATGCAGTTTGGGGGGGGGTGATGGTGAGTGGGACGGTTCACATTCAGGTTGGGTATGCGCAAGGCTGGACCTGGATCTGTATATTATTTTTATAGAACAAAAAGATTGTGATGATTTAATACATTCATAAAATATTCCCATCCATCATGTTGTGTGTTTTTTTGGGTTGGGGGGGGGGATAATTCCACTGATGGGAAAGACAACTCGAACATGCGGAATGCTGCCCTAGCTTTCCCTGTCTGACGTCAACACGCAGTATAATGTCAAATGTATTGCTAGAGGTTTTGAGAAGCTGAAATATTGTGTCGTATGAAGTGTAATGCAGTATTACCGGACCGTACATACTCGTTCTATAGCCCGTTCGTTCATAAGCCGACTCCCCCCCCCCACCTCTTTTGGAAGAGAAAAGTATTAAAAGTAGATAACCCGCTCGTAAGCCGACCCCCCAAAACTAATAGCACAGCGTAAACAAAACGGTACAAATTTTTTTTTAAACTAGAAGCTAAATCGGTCATTATGACTTTTTACTTAAATATTTGTACAACCTGTCTTTGTCTTATCTTATCTTATCTGTTTACAGACGCTCCTTCTATGCAGAAGATTATTGCGTCCTACGCTTATCTATGGTTTGTGTTTAGTCCTGCATTTGTTGAAAATTTTTTTGTAAAAGAAGTTATTAAAACATTCACAAAAATAAATAATGTGATTAAATATGGTAAGTCCAGATGTTTAATAACATTGTATAGCTTCTGGTAGAGCAATCGAATGTTCACAAGATTTTTGAAGTTTTTATTCCGATAATTTGATTCAAATCATAAATATTAACTACTTTTTATGTCTCCAGGGTGGGTTACTCATTACTACCATTAATAATTAATACATTATCGAAACCGTGTTTCCGGTCCTTCTGAAGTGATTTTGAAAAAAAAATATTTAAAAGAGAATATATGTTGATGTAATCATGACCGCTGCTTAAAACAGAAAGACCGAGGTAGAATGTCGTTTTTTTTTACAACGAATTAACCAAGTACAACCAGGAGCGGTCAGCTTGCTGTGCCCTGAGTGAGTCAGCCTCTTGTAGGTGTACAATTTGAAAAGACACAACCAAACAAAACATTTGGATTTCCGGAACAATTTAGAGAACAAAGTTTGTTTGTTTTTTTGTTGGTAAAGAAAATTCCAGGAGTGGGTTAACAATTAGAATAAGGAGCAGACTTTTGTCACCAAACAGTCTTCAATACAAGATGAGGCAACGGGAGATACTTTCGTGCTGTCTTGTTTTATTGTAAAACGTAACAATCCATTGTCTACTGTTGGGTTCATTAAGTAATACTTGTCAGTTGCAGCAAACATTATGTGTCCAAAACAGGAACAAATTTGACAGAGTTTTATTTTCAAGGAGAAAAGTAGTCAGGCGAGTTGACAAGATAAGTGATAATTTAATGCATCAACTTCAAAAAGCCAGCAAGGACTTTTTGGTAATCTCTTGCGTACGACGAGTGTACCGATGAACGAGGCACTGCACGATTATCGGTATTCAGCAACAGAGAATATTTAGTTGGAGCCGCATGACCTACTTGTAAGTTATGACCTGAAGGAGAAGTTCAAACCAGTTGTTTGTCTTCTGGATATTTTATCAAAGTTTGCCGGAAGAATCTTTTCCGCACTTACAAAAAACCCGCTGTCAAAACGTCTTTCTTTATTTAGCTCCACATACATCCGGTAAACAGCCGTTTTTTTTCCTTCTGAAAATAAACAAATAGAAGAACAGGTCGATATTAACTGACTGCAACAATTTTAACGCACGACATGTAAACTAACTCCACAGTTGAAGAACATGCTACAACCATGTGAACAGTTACATTCGTGTCATAAAGTCTGCAGTCCGAATGTATGAAACTTCAGTAGACTTAAATTAATGGCTCTTATCATTAGTTCAAATGTTCGTTCATTGTAAATTGTAATTTAAGCAGACGTATTATATATGCGGCCCCGGACAGCAATAAAATGTTCAATTCGGCTCTCGTAGAGTAAAGTTTGCCCACCCCTGTCGTAGAGTAAAGTTTACCCACCCCTGTCGTAGAGTAAAGTTTACCCACCCCTGTCGTAGAGTAAAGTTTACCCACCCCTGTCGTAGAGTAAAGTTTACCCACCCCTGTCGCAGAGTAAAGTTTGCCCACCCCTGTCGTAGAGTAAAGCTTGACCACCCCTGTCGTAGAGTAAAGTTTGCCCACCCTGTCGTAGAGTAAAGTTTGCCCACCCCTGTCGTAGAGTAAAGCTTGCCCACCCCCGTCGTAGAGTAAAGTTTGCCCACCCCTGTCGTAGAGTAAAGTTTGCCCACCCCTGTCGTAGAGTAAAGTTTGCCCACCCCTGTCGTAGAGTAAAGTTTTCCCACACCTGTCGTAGAGTAAAGTTTGCCCACCCCTGAGCGTTGTGATCTTGCAGGAGAACAGTTTCGTCTCAGACCTTGATGATCAGTGTTTCGGTTTGAGAATCTTCTACCTTAATATTTCCTGTATTTTATCTTTTATAGAACACTTGACTGGATTTATAATATCTAAAATGTATTTTTAATTACAGGTCGTAAGGGTGGGGAGGGGGGGGGGACAAACGGGACTCGGGCCCCGGGCCCTGACAGAAGAGGGGCTTAACACGCGTGGTTTTTTATGCTGATGTGCCCAAATTTTTCTGGTTGTTTGTCTCATAAGTGATTTTAAACTAATTAAATTAAATTACATTGAATTAACTTTTATTTGTCACGGTCATTAATTTTTTAACCAGTAGGTTCGAGCTTGTATCTGTCTTATTAAAAGAAACACTTTAAGCGCATCGTTTAATTTACATAAATTATTCGCGTCTCATAATGTCATCAACTATGAATTTGTATTACGTCTGCCAATCATTTAAACAGTACCGTACTCGGTCAGTTAGTGATATTTAGGCACAATTGTATTTATGGCGATAGGCGGGGTTTGTACTATTCATCTTTATAAAGTAATTATATTTTATTATAATCATTCTTTTTTTTTCTCTATATTTTATGTCAGTGTTCACCTCTCGCCTGCAGTTCACTCTATCATATCCATTTGCTCCCTATGAAAATTGTTAAAGGTCCTCTGAGTCCCTTCGGAAACACACGGTCCTATCTACTAATCCCAAGGGAAACTACTCCAACAGAATTTGCCAAACCGCAGACGACAAGTGGAGATCGATAGATAGTCGGCCATCTTGACTAAGGGTACGCCACTTTCTGTTTCCGATAATAAGTTCACGGTTACTAGCCCTGGGACTATAGTCACAATGAAAAGAGTTTGGTGGTTGGGGTGGGTGGGGGTGGGGGGGGGGTTAGAATCGTCATCAGAAGTGGGAAATGTTTGGTGGTGTTTGGGTTGATCCTACTGAACATGTGACTTCTGAAACTGGATCGTTAAAAATCCCCAACAGACAATGTTAGTAACTTTCAGAGTTTAATTTTAAATTAATTTAGATTTAGTAATTTTTTTTAAAATATATATTTCAATATAATCTACTGTAGTAGTTGTTTGATTTACTTTCGATATACATGTATTGAGTACTAAGGAAAAAAATAACATAAGTCTAAGTGTTATGTTACGTTTGTTTAGTGTACAGTTGTACTAAGTTGAAGTGTTTATTTAGCATTCTTTCATGCAAAGTTTGTACATAAAGTATTATTTTAATAAAGTTCAATGTTTCGTACGCAATGCCATAATGTTTTCTGCCATCCATTCTCCTCCCCTACTACCGTCTCCGACACTTCGACACATGGCCTCGCGTGAAAGGTACATTTGTATACATATTATTATTCATTTATTTTAGTCTGTTTTCGTTTTTTTTTCTTATTATTTATTCGATTTATAATGTGTACTTTTTAGGATTAAAGAATCCTACTGTGTTTTCCTATAATGTTCCATGTTATTTTCAATTTTTAGAGTTATTTTCTGAGTGGCTTGTGACGGATTAAGTATTTTACATGTACAATTTAGTTCGAGATACGAAAAATCCCAGATACAAAAGTCACCACGGAATGAAATAATTTCGTATCTCGAAGTACCACAGTACTGTAATGTAAATTCAATTTAAATACTTGTGTTCATTTATTTGTACTGATTAAGGCATTAGCCATGTGCAAAGGATGACCATTCGTCCTGTACAGGTGTTAACTAGTCACCATAGACACTTGTTGACCAATGGTATAGAATTAGCATTTGAAGCATTCAAGGGGCCGTCCATAAAGTACGTCACGCTCCAGAGGGGGGTGTAAGATAGTGTGACAGTTTGTGACAGGGGGAGGGGGGATTCCGGCCATGTGTGACGTCACGCTGTTTTATATTAAATTTTGATTATTTTTATTAATAAAAAACAAACTTTTTGTTCGAAAGTGTGACGTACTTTAGGGGGGGGGTGTCCGAGATGTGTCAACGTTTGTGACAGGGGGAGGGGGGGGTAAAACATTGTCAAAAATAGCGTGACGTACTTTATGGACGGCCCCAAAGAAGATGTAAGCTCTTGATTTCAAATTCTCGTTAAAGTGTTATCGTTTCAAGCAAAGGACAAAATGGTAAATTTGTCACACACAAAATACATACAGCTTTATAGTAAAACTAAAAAACAAAAAACAATATTTCCGTGTAGTGAGACTAAATCAAGTAAGCACAAAACACTCATTAGTAAAACTAAACAAAATAAAATCAAAATTAGGTGTAGTGGTACTAAATATAGGAAAGGAAAAAAAAGCAAGTTCTAGGATAAATGTAACTTGCCCAGGAAATACAGCATATCGGGTTCAGCTTCTCGGATAGTAAGAAATAAGAGAGGTCATTCATTTAGGTCATGTCCGTCCATTAGTCGTGTCTAACAGCTAGTGAGTTCTAAAAATGGCAGATAATTTTAAAGTAAAAAATACCAGTAGAATTGTTCAGAAGCCATTCATTTTCAGATAGTTAATGAGTGTGTTCTTGTTCGGCTTTTTAATGACAAAATGAGACTAAATTATTATCTTATCTATACAGACGCTCCTTCTATACAGAAGATTATTGCGTCCACAGACCATGCTGGTCTGTTGGCAAGTGACGCAACATTCACAGGCCACGGTTATGAGGGTTTCACGCAATGCCCAGCCGCTTTTGTTTCTCTCGCTAATGCTAGGTACCCAATAGGAGCTGGGTGGACTCAGGGACACCATTGGCCTCGGGAACAAATCACTGCCTTCATGGAGATTCGAACCAGTAACCATCAGTACGCCAGCCGAGCAAATTATTTACCGTAACACATCCTAGTCTGATATACCGTAAAACTTCCTAGTCTGATATACCGTAAAACTTCCTAGTCTGATATACCGTAATACTTCGTAGTCTAATATACCGTAAAACGTCCTAGTCTGATATTCCGTAAAACTTACTAGTCTGATATACCGTAAAACTTCCTAGTCTGATATACTGTAAAACTTCCTAGTCTGATATACCGTAAAAAATTCCTAGTCTGATATACCGTATCACTCCCTAGATGGTAGGCATGTCCCAAATACACTTTTTAACTCAGTTTAATCCACTTCAGCCGCGGCTTTAACACGTCATCAGACCTCTGTAAGACGGTCACCTCGTACAAGACGGAGTTTGTTAAGTCAGGGCAAGTGATAACGAGCAACTGACCCGGGCAGGGGCGGATTAAGACTGCATGGGGCCCGTGTCTGCAATTCAAACTGGGGCCCTATCCAGCTAGCGTCCCTTTAAACCCTTTAAATAAAATGATTGCTAGCAGCTAATATAAGATTGTTACTTGTAACTAAATAGTCCATTGGTTCCTTGTTCATAATTTGTATGTACTCCGAGATCGGATTCATCAAAAAACCTAACAAAAAAAACAACTGTTTGCCGGGAAACTAAAATTGAGTGTAAAAAAAAATAAATTATAAAAAAAAAGACAAATGAAAAAGAAATATATGCCCCTGCTGGGAATCGAACCCGCTATCGCTTACGCTACATGCTAACACGTTGCTACAAGACCACAAAATCCTGACAATTATTAAAAAAATTAAAAGATATAAATAGTATAAATTAATATTTTCTCTTATTGAGCCAATTAAATTAAGTTTTTCGATACTGAGGCTATCGAGTCCGAATAGCGACCAGATTAATAGATAAGCTTTTATTAATTTAATTAATTTATGATATTTTTAGGGATTCATGCAAACATTTGTACACCTTTATTATACATTATACTAAATTTGGGGGCCCTTAAATCATCGGGGGCCCCTGACTTTAGCCAGCTCAGCCCCCCCCCCTTTAATCCGCCATAGGACCCGGGGTCAGCCTGGGACAAGAAAGATACACAAAACACAAAGCACCGAGTGCAGCAATCTGTCTCCGTGACAAGACCTCCGGACATTATACAACAGATCGACTCTCATGACCCACCATCGATCTTGACATGTAAATCTCATTTATGTAAATATCATCTGGGTACACAGACCCTTGATGTAAATCTGGGGTTGTAAATTGCTAGACTTGTTCATATTTGTTCCGTTAAACTTAGGATGTTTCTTTTTATCAACCTGAATCAATCAGTTCAATACAGAGTCAATTCAAGTTAGACTTTCTTCGTCATATGAGTGATTGCTTATATCAATTATTATATTACTTTTATGGAATCGACTATAGAAGCGTGGTTTAAATTTCTAAATGTAAAATAAAATAATTAGCTTCCGTCCCTTAAAAGCATCAAAGTTGTTTTTAAATAAGAGTATTCTCTATTTCTTATTCCCTAAAATAACTATTAGGGTGCAAAATGGTCAATCGTATCTTTCAATGACATCACCTGACCGTCTGGTCATTAAAGCCAGTAGCAAGTGGTGACGTCCTTCCATCAATCTTTGTCCGTGGCAAGAAGAACCGCCTGTACGAACAGCTAACAGCTACCGGGGAAGACAGAAATGAACTTGAGGATATTGCGATGTCCAGTAACCTAAACACCCTCACACATACGTCCTACACACCCTCACACACGCGTCCTGAACACCCTCACAAACAAACGTCCTAAACACCCTCACACACACACGTCCACAACAACCTCACACACAGGTCCTAAACACACTCACACACACGTCCTAAACACCCTCACACACACGTCCTAAACACCCTCACAAACACACGTCCTAAAATCCCTCACACACGTCCAGAACAAACTCACACACACGTCCAGAACAACCTCACACACGCGTCCTAAACACCCTCACAAACACGTCCTAAACACCCTCACACACGTTCTAAATACCCTCACACACACGTCCTAAACACCCTCACACACACTTCCAGAACAACCTCCATATGAACATGAAATGTTTGTTTAAGAAACTGTTAATAAGTTTATTTTCTTTCGATACAAATTTAATATCATTTAATTGTTTATATTTTGTTCCATACATCCAAACCTTGTGCACGTTTCCGATCTATAATATATTAAAAAAATTAAATATCCTTACACACACTCCTATTATATGTGTGTGAGAGAGAGAGAGATTGAGAGAACAGACATTACATTGGTATTCCTCCTGAATTTCACGAATGTGATCCTAAATGGCAAATTCATGTATCTAAAAATTAATAACAATAACAAACTCAAAACACTTACCTTAACAGCATTAAGTTATTTCAATTTTAATCACTAAATCGCAACAACAACCAAGAACACACAGGCACAAACATTAGCCCTCACTTTCTATCAAATGTATCCCGCACACACTCGAAACACTTAGTTCTTGTTTTACTTTTATTTATAAACATCATTAATCGTGTTTTGCTCCACTGAACCTTCTGGGTGGAAAAAAAATTTTAAGTAATATTTTTTCTTTTTTTTTAAACAACTATTTTGGTATTATAAAATATGTTGTCTTTTTTTTATATAAATTTGCCAAGGAATTGAATTTTTGTTTTCTTTTGATATTGTTAGTGTAACAAAGGTTCACCAACCTTTTCTTTAACACTTAAAAATGTTTTTCTTGAAAAGTTCCGTACATTTGAATCTAAACATATTTTATCCATTTAAATGCGTGCTGACTTATATCAACGACCTTACACTAATATTTTGTTGTAAAGGCAAGGGGGTGGGGCAGAGGCGCAACTGGGTTTTGACGCCCTTGGCTAATTTATTTTTGGCACCCTTGATAATTTGACAAGTTTCAGCTTTGCGACTTTTTCAATTCTTAGGAAAAAAAATAATTGAATTTCTCTTATTTTATTTATGACAATTAATTACGTAGTCTGACGATGAAAGTAATGCAACATGAATATAAATTTTAAAAACCCGTAAAAAAAAAGAGTTTTCGACTATAAATCCTTTATGTACGAAGCGTAACTAAAAGAGTATTCATTATAATACGCAGCGCAAGACAATCGAAAAATACAAAATTATAGTTATGTGTCGTAAAACATGTTTAATATAATGCGCACCGATCAGGAATATGTTTATAATAAGTGTTATCAATCTAATACGCCCCTTATTGCACGACAGGAAAGGTCGTTCAATATAATACGCACCACGGCAGTCTATAAAAATGATGTATCAAAATTACAGGTCAATCGCATGTACTGTAATAAAATTATTGAATTTTTAAAGATTATTTTATTTATCTCTATGTATCATGTTACGCAAACACATGTCGTTATTGTGTTTACTTTTAGATGACTTGTGAAAAAAATTGTGAGGTTGGTTATAATTTTTTTTAAATTAAATATAAATGGAAATCAGAGATTAAAAAGATAAAAATAATTTTTTTCTCCAATATTTATTAAAAATCTCCAGTTTTGTATTAACAAATACTAAGTGATATTTTTTTTTATTCATGACCAGAAAAATGTACATTTTTTTCTTTTATTTATGTGAAGTTGAATAATGAGATTTTTGTGTATCAAATTTGTTCTATTTAAAGGCGAAAATTAATTCCAAAGTTATGAATTTAAATTAAAAGCAAATATTAGTTATGATAAATAAGAATTTCTATATATTTAATAATATCTAGCAGTTATAAAAACTTATTATGATTATTTTTTTTCAAAAAATTGGATACAATGCCTTACGACTCAGCCAAAGAAATGTGGCTTCATTTTCCCCGACTTCAGAAATACAAATAAAACATTTGACACAATTTCAGTATCCGTATTTTGTTTTGTGTATTTTTTGTGAGGATGATTTTGCAAACGCAACAAATGAAATGAATTAAAATGACAGAAATATGAAATGATATTGGATTGATTATATTGATACCATTGCATCCAGGTTCAGTGCGTAAATTAAAAAAAATTATAATTTTTTATAGGTTTGTTTTTCTCATGGACTTGCACCAACTACTTTCAGATATGAAGGCAAGCCCCCTACTCATTAGACCACCGGTACTTCACTGTGACTTGTCCATAGCCGGAAGCTGATAATCCTGGCGGGAAACGCCAAAGATGGAAAATATACATATAGAATACTCATAGACCCAAAAGGAAAGAGCCGACCTTAAAGAGGCGTGGTGTAAGGAGCAAGGAAAGAACTACCTTCCTGAAACTGTCAGGGCCCGGGTAGGATCGTGGAAGACAGGAAGATATCTGGGCAAGGCAAATTGCAAATACAGCGTCCTCAATGGATGTGGTATTTATGTCTGCTCTCTCTGTCTCTCTCTCTCTCTCTCTCTCTCTCTTTCTCTCTCTCTCTACCTGTTTCATTGTCTCTCTCTCTGTCTCTTTCTTTCTTTCCTCTCTCTATCACTTTCTCTCTCTCTCTCTCACTCACTCTCTCTCTCTCTCTCTTTCTCTCTTTCTCTCTCTCTCTCACTCTCTCTCTCTCTCTCTCTCTCTCTCTCTCTGTCTCTCTCTCTCTCTCTGTCTCTCTTTTTCATTGTCTCTCTCTCTGTCTTTCTTTCTTTCTTTCCTCTCTCTATCTCTTTCTTTCTTTCTCTCTCTCTCTCTCTCTCTCTCTCTCTCTCTCTCTCTCTCTCTTTCTCTCTCTCCCTCTCTCTCTCTCTGTCATGGCTAACATTTCTAATATTTACACATGTAGGTCTGGAAAAAGACCTCTTAACCGATTACCTGTAAGGATATGACCGGATTATGAGACTCGCCAGTGAATTTATGAGCTGGGTTATAAGAGCTTGGCTGCTCAACCCAAACCAAGAATTCACGCATATTTACTTAATAAGACTTAGGAGCCGTCCATAAATGACGTCACGCACCGAGCGGGGAGGAGGGGTCCACACATTTGTGTCGATGTGGGACAAGGGGGAGGTGGGTTGTTTGAGAAATGTGACGTCACATCAAAACTCACAAATTCAAATAAAAGTTCAACTTAAATATTTGATTACTTTCAATTTGTTTCATGACTAGCGTATCACCCGTCAAAAATGACCCACGTTTTCAGCTGAATCTATTTATGTTATAAAAAATGCACTTTTTTTTAGGGCGCTTACGGCGCCGACCTTTTCAAAAGCCCAACTAACTTGTCCTTGTTTGATAAATACGAAGTATTAAACTTTCTGAAATGTACACAAAGTATTTTATAATAGGGGTTGTAGGGCGCCTACGGCGCCACTTTTGTTTTTTGATTTTATAATTAACCATCATCAAATCCTCTTTTTACATTGATCCCTTTTCCAAAATTAAAATACATGTATGAGCAAAAACAATGACGTCATATAATATTTTTTTACAGCGCATCTTTAATTTGCACACCTTTCATGCATTGGTGCAGTGATTTGGTTTTCCCTGCTTTCTTAGCGTCACGGACAGACATTGCAAATTATATTGTTTAATGTTTTCAATGGCTTCACACGTATCACGATGTCTGAGTGCAGACTTACACTAAATACATATTTAAATGACCAAAAAGTAACTTGCAGCCAGCTATTTTTCAATTAGCAAATACGGCATTTAGAGAGGGGGGAGTTTAAAGCTTTGTTACGTCATATTGCGGGGGGGGGGTATACGCTTTTGTGACGAAAAGTGACGAGGGGGGATGCGGGCGGGGTCAAAATCGGCCAAATCGCGTGACGTCATTTATGGACGGGTCATTATGGCAGACACACATACAGCGTGTTCCCTTAATTGTTTCTTTAAATTTCCACACGGCAAACTCACAACAAGCGCGATTGGCCGCCTCAAGAGGTAATTGGTGGTGAGGCAAATGATACTTTTTGTTGAGAGAGTTTATAAAGTAATTGAATCAAAAGGTGCTCGGTTTGAGTCCAATAGATGGCAGTATCTTTTTTTACAACAATTTTTTTCCGGTAATATCTATGTCATTCAAGAAATGTCCGTGTTTAAATTTTCAAGCCATTTGAATGAAGGTAAGATAGTGTCAATTTAAAATTACAAAATTTCATCTTAAAAACGGATTGACGGATAAACAGAGTCATGAAGTTAAAAATCAATGAAAATGACGGCAAAAAATCAGCAGACCAGCTAATGGCCAGTTTCTCGCATGGACAAACTCTATTTCTTTCCTCATCACCAACACCCTTCCCTTTCTGACCTGTCATCGTCCAGCGGTGTGACATTTGCGCTTCAGCACATTCAATTTGCCGACATGTATCAGCCACGTAGCACAAATCCCCATATGATATCCATGTACCATCTATGAGACATCAAATCTGTCAAGCTTCACATCAAAAAAACTCAGCTTGGAAATTGTATTACTGCAGTCTCTTATATATCTACAGAAGAACTAGCGATATGTTAGTAGTTGATGGGGAAATAGGGTGTGTGTTTTTCCTCAGGGCACCCAAACGGTTATCGCTATAAATCTTGACTTTTTTTTAGCGACAATCGCTTTCCACTGGCCTATAAAATTACAACAAAGGGGTCGTCCATAAATGACTTCACGCTCCAAGGAGGGAGAGGGGGTCCACACATTTGTGACGAGGGGGAGATGGGTCTTTGAGAACTGTGACGTCACATCAAAACTCGCAACTTAAAATAAAAGTTCGAATTAAATATTTGATTTCTTACAATTTATTTTATGATATTTTACTTGGCTTCACGCGTGTTACGATATTATAGTGCAACCTTACACTAAAAACATACTTAAATGGCAAAAAAGTTATATGAAAATGCTCTTTTTCAAATAGAAAATACAGCTTTTATGGGGGGGGGTGGTGTCAAAGAATTGTGACGTCATATTGGAATTGGGTCTAAGATTTTGTGACTACGCGTGACGAGGGGGGGGGGTGAAAATCGGCCAAAATCGCGTCACGTCATTTATGGGGGGCCCCAAACCAAATAAATCCTGATTCTTCAAACATGTAATCTACTTTCGTTATTCGGTGTCTAATGCCATCGTCATTATATTGTCTCTTTTTTTTTCATTTGCTTTGTGATATCCGTTTGGTATTTAAGTTTTCTTTTCAAAGAGATATGGAATGCATTTTACTGAACTTATTTGTGTGAACTATTAGCTGTGAAGACATCTTTTATCAAACATGTGTGTAAAGTGTATTAAGTTTTTATATGCAATAGTAGGAAAACGTTGTCCTGCAGCAAATCTTAGTTTGACCCACAAGATCTTTCCGCCAAATAGGGGTAACACTATTAACGAAGCACCTAACAATTCCAATCAAATGATCTCTTAATGTTAGAACGACCGAGTTCCCTGTGCGTGTTCACGTAGTTAGCTCATTATTAGCGTGAAACCCGCATTAGCCAATTATCTAATTTTCTCCTCCTCTGTAAAATGTAAGAAGGGGCACATGAGATAATTGACTCAAATAAAGGACTCTTAATAACTGAGCAGCAATCAATCTTAATGTCACATCAGACTTGTAAAGGTTGGGGGGGGGCTGGCAGTCTGAAAGGAGCAAGGTTGGATGGGAGGGCAGTCTGGTAGGGGAGAGGGGAGGGGATTGGAGCGTCTGGGGACTCCATCCTTGGTAAGGGGAGAGAAGCGGTTCAATAACTCTAAAAACAGCAGGGTGCAAGACTCTGACAGTGGGGCGCCTGGCGATTTACCGATAGGGTGAAATGGCTCTTTGAGTTGCAGCAGGCGGTCAATTAAGTGAGTAGTGGGGCCAGCTTCAGTTGACACAACCCGGCTAATAATAACGCAAGGGGAAATTACTCCGCCAATTAAAATGGGAGAGTCTTGGCGGGAAAAGGTTCATTTCCTCCTTGACAGTACTTCCGGTTACTTGTGGTGTTAAATTAGTAAGCAGAATGTTTGCTCAGATTTTTTATCAGAAAAAAAATTAACCGTTAAACATTTGAAAATTATTTAAATATATAACAAAAATAACTTTGAATAAAGATATGTTGTTAAAACAGGGTATGTACGGGTCTCACAAGACACACATACTATGGCGCATTAAAAGAGGGGCTGAACGGGCTAAGGCCACGAGTCCCCAATGCACGAATACCTGAAAATATCATAAATAAATGGTAAACATATCATCTATTTATCACGAGAAAATGTCGAAGAGTGTGAAATACCAGAAATCGTCATCGTTTGTAATAATATCTGAAAACTTTTAGGCAGGAAAGAGGAAACCTAGCTAAGGAAAACATAAGGACGACTGGCGGCTTTGAAGAATCATGTATACAGTTGGAGAAGGAGGCACAACGCCGCTATTGTATTTTAATATTGTTTACACGTGCTCATGCGCGAACATGAGAGTGGTTTGACAGAAATTGGTCATGCGATTCAAAAACTAGTGGCTGTGTTTATTGTCTTGTATGCAAATTGATGTCACATACAATGATACAACTGGCTTCAATGATTGGAAGGATGCTCATGAAACGCTTTCGAGTCATGAAAACTCTAAGCAATATCTTAATGCAATGACAGTACTAAATGGTCGAAAATCGTCAATTCAAATCGACTCTAATCTTTCCGAGCAATTTTAAAGTGAAATCCAAAATTGGAAAAAAGTTCTTATAAGGATAATAAGCGTTATACCATTTTTTTTGTATTTGTGGCCTTGCATTCCGTGGCAAGAATGAACTGTTAGGCTCACCGAGCAATGGTAACTGCCTTGTAATACTGGAACTACTGAGTCAGTTTGATACATATGTTGCTGAAAATATCTGCCAACATTGAATTAAAGGAAGTGGAAACATGTCTTATATTTACTCAACTATCTGTAAAGAGTTGACTGAACAGATGAGTCAAATGGTTATTGTCTATAATTGTTGCTGAAATATAATCTGTAAAGTACTTCTCGATATCTGTAGACTCTCTGCCAGATATTGTGCATATGGACCAGTTAACATTGATCATCCGATATGTTGCACAATCTGGCCGTGTTGAACGATTCATCAAGTTCATACCAATGTATTCCAATCCTGGATCAGAAATTTCCCAAATTATTCTTAATATTTTGGAAGAAAATGACATTAAAATCCAAGATTGTCGTGGACAGTCATATGACAATGCTACAAATATGAGTGGTAAGTATAACTGAGTCCAGGCTATCCTTCGTGAGAAGTGCAGTGTTGGTCATTATGTGCCGTGCACAGCTCATTCCTTTAATTTGGTCAGGAAAAATGCAGCCAGATATTTTTGTCTTCTGCATCGTTGGCAGGTTCTTCAAAAACACCCTAAAGGGTTACCTGTTAACAAAGCCTTGCCTGACACAAGATAGTCAGCCCGACATGATGCTGTAAGGTATGTTAATAAATCATAGCATGAGAATATTGCAGCACTGGAAGAATTGGCAAATGGCGAAAATCAGCCGCGTGATAGTCGACTTAAAACTGAATGATTTTGGAAGGAACTTGAACAAAGGGAATTCGCCATTTTATTTCAAATTTGTGGCACAATTTTATAAAGATTTCAGAAAACGAATGTATGACTTCAAGAGCGGAGAATATCTTTGAATTCAACCATACATCTGTTGAAATCTCTCCCTGAGTTTGTTAAAAGAAAGCGTTCTGAATTTGATTCCTATGAAGAAAAAGGAAAGTACAAGTCCGTTGAGAAGGAGTATAAACAATCTTCAATACGATCAAAAAAGAGAAAATGTCAGTTTGATGAAGGGCAATCGGCCGAAACAGTATTTTCCCCGAGACAAAGATTCAAGTACGAGTTATGTCTGGTAATCATTGACAAACTTTCTTCAGTCCTACAACATTGGTTGGACGCATATAAAGACATCCATGAGAGATTTGGCTTTCTTACAAACCTAACTGAGCTCAGCAATTACGCCATCCGATGGGCAGCAGCCAAGTTAATGGAAGAATATTCAAGTGATTTTGAAGACTACTTTCCTTCAAAATTAGTCCAGTTTTCTTTCAGAACTCTCCAAACAATTTACTGTCCAGCCCCAGACTCGGGGTCAGGAACAGAAAGAAGCACAATGGGAAACTCAAAACACGTGCACAATGAGCTAGAAATGTTGCTGTTTTTGAATGAGCAAAATTTTAATTGAGTTACTTACATGTATACTTTGTCAAGCAGCTTGACAGAGCGGTACCACGATTTTCGTCGTGTGGGGTGATGTGTGATATTACGAGCAACTATTGTTTACTTTGTTGCCGCAAGTTGATGTGAAAGTTGCGCATCATCACTTGCATTTAAAAGCCTATTTTGAAGCAATTTCCCTTGGTTTGAAATGTATGTGCACTGTTCGAGCTTTTACATGCAACTCATGAACCGTACCAGATAGAGGGTTCCGGTCTTTTGCAAATGTGCTTAGGAGGTCCCAAGGATAGGATGTGGAACGACCAAAAACTGCCGAAAAGGTTTACTGGATTTTCTGGGGGAAAAAAACTTTAAAAAGTATCAGTATTTTGTCAATTTCTCACCAACCATAACATCTATCGGGTTGAAACAAACGCCAAACAATAGCTAATAATATTTAGAACAATGTTGGAGAAGGAACAGATACGAAGCGAACATACGTTCAACTCCCGTCATTTTAGCAGAAATTTGTAGAGAGCAATTGTTTTTTTTTAGTTTCAGAATTATTGATTTGAAATGACTTTTAATGTCTAGAATGATAGTTAATAGGGTTTTCCCGCTTTGTGAATGCTAATGTTAGACTTTTGTGTGGTGCGCATTATATTGACACATTCTTGGTGTGACGCAGCGTGAGGGATATGACGTCACATCGTGTTTTGTTTCAGAATTACTTATTTGAATCGACTTTTAATGTAATCTAGAATGATTTCCCTTGAATTAAAAAATCGGAAATTCTTTGTTGGAAATTACGTTTAAATACTCATTCGAGTTTTTATTACTTGTTTTAAAGTCAATTTTATTGTGTTTTTTAAAAACGTAGTCTATTGATCAATCTAAGTGTATTCTAATGTTAATTAAATGGATAACATTGTTTCAAATTTTTTTTTCTTTGACTACGGTGCACAAAAATGAAATTAATCTCTTGAAAGATTACTTTAATGAAGCAAATCACTAAAGTTTCCTTTAATTTATTTACATTTTCGATAAACATAATTTGCAATCTCTGTCACGTCTGTCATGTCTGTCTGTCCGTGATGCTACTAATTTTAGAAAGCAGCGCACCAAATTACTGCACCAAAAAATAACACTTTTCGAACGTTCTGCATAAAATTGTGCAATATGAAAATAAATGAATAAAATACAAATAAATAAAGTAAATAAAAGTTCTGTATAACATTACTATTTATTCTGATGTGTATTTTTTCAAAATAAATAGATTTCAGCTGAAATGTATTTATTTTGAAAACTTCCGTTATTTTTGACGGGTAATAAATACACTAGTTTACTTTATAAAACTGAAATGTACTTCGGATTTTATAAGAAGAAAATTTAATGTGTATATTTTTTAAAATTGTCTTATAAGAAAGGTAATGATTTTTTTTTAAATTTCGATGTTTTGTTCCTTGCGGAAGCGCTATGAGCAGTGGCATCACATGGGGGGTGCGGGGGAGCGAACTCACCGGTTGACTCCATTACAAGTGTTGACATCAAAGTGTAAAATTCCATATGTGCTCGTTATTTGGCACAGGCAGGCTCGTAGGAGGTCTATGGGGTAATTCGTAAGAGGGTGAAACCATGAGGTACCGCACTGGGTGACACCAACCCTAGTGACGCCTCTGGCTATGAGAGAGGATATTAGCTTTACTTTCTACTTTTTTTCTATAAGCCACCCTTCAGGAGCCTTAAATTGATATAAACCTTCATTTTTCGAAAACTTCTAGACATACAATGCGTTTGTGAAAACATATTATGATCAATTACTTTGTTATGATGCTTACTCTCTTAAAGCTTTATTGATAACTGGTGTGCTCCTTGCTCAAATTTAATCTGCGATTTTTGTAGAGGACTCTGGTTTTGAACTTTTTACTTTTCTTAGTTCATTTTATGTCATATTAGCAGCGTTTCCCCCACCCCACCCCAACCCCCCTCCCTCCCTCCCTCCCCCACACCTCATTTATTTTTCAGATGTTATTATGCAGACCTTTAATTTTCTTGTTATCTTCTCTTATCTTACCTATACAGACGCTCCTTCTATGCAGAATATAATTGCGTCCACAGACCATGACAGATGGTCTGTTGGCAAGTGATGCAGCGTTCACAGGCCACGGCTTCGTGGGTTCCACGCATTACCCAGCCGCCTAACTAGTGTTAGGTACCCATTCGGAGCTGGGTGACTCAGGGACGCCCTAACTAGTGTTAGGTACCCATTCGGAGCTGGGTGACTCAGGGACGCCCTAACTAGTGTTAGGTACCCATTCGGAGCTGGGTGACTCAGGGACGCCCTAACTAGTGTTAGGTACCCATTCAGAGCTGGGTGACTCAGGGACGCCCTAACTAGTGTTAGGTACCCATTCGGAGCTGGGTGACTCAGGGACGCCCTAACTAGTGTTAGGTACCCATTCGGAGCTGGGTGACTCAGGGACGCCCTAACTAGTGTTAGGTACCCATTCGGAGCTGGGTGACTCAGGGACGCCCGAGGCCCCCGGGAACAATTCCTTGCCTTCACATGGATTCGAACCCGTGACCATCGGTACACCAGTCGAACGCGCTGCCACTTTGTCAATCGAAATTTAAGAGTCGCATGCTGGTTTGCATCTTTCAAACTAGAGAATACAATTTATTTGCAATAAAATAAATTTTAATTACGAATCTATTTTTTCTGTATATACTCCTAACATATAATAATTCTAAGCTTGGAAGATTAAACATCAAATGAGTAATTGAACAAGATTTGTTTGCGCTTTACAAAAAGCAAAAATACATTTTTTTTAAGTTTATTGTTTTAAACATAATTATAATTGCTGTTTATTTGTTGTTGTTGTTGTTGGTGTTGTTGTTTTTCAAAGAATAGCTCATATTTGCCCAGTACTTATTTGCGTCTTTCCCCTTTTAGTATCATTTTTTTTTAAAATCTAAACATGTTCAGAAAACGTTTGTACCATATTAATGTGGATACAAAGATCGAGAATGTTCAAAAGGGTGTATCTCTTATTACATGTATTACAGCCGCTCTTTTCAGCAAACCAACGAGCCGGACCAAGAGTTACGATACCAATAAAATATTTAGTATAATTCGTTAGCAGATATAAAATTTGTAAAATTCGTGGTTAAAATTAATTTGGATTCAAATTATATTTCTCTTATTTGCTGTCCAAGGTTTTCAAGTTCTACATGCTTTGCGATGTGCAAATATTAGCATTTAATTTTTTACGCTCCTTCTTGGGGTAAAAGCATTTTCGAAACTTTAAAAACGAATAGGAAAAACTTCAGAATTTCAATTAGTCCTAAATTTATCAGTTTTCTTAAGAAACAATCTTAAAAATAGAAATACATTAGTATAGACCAAACAAAAAGTCAAAGAAACGAGATCTACCAATTGAGAGATTACAATAGGTCTAAATGTATCAAAAAAATAGATAATAGTAAATGGTATATTTCCGACATCCGAATAATAAACAATTGGTAAAATCATAGTACATGGTCTATTTCTGACATCCAAATAATAGACCACTAGTGAGATCATAGTGAATGGTCTATTTCTGACATCCATCTAATGGACCAGCGCATGAAACCAATGTTAAGGGTGCCTTTAGCGTGCCCTATTTTACTCAACATATCGCCCACAGTGTCTCGAAGTGGAGCGGACATTCGGACAGGAAACGCAAGTCGCAGTGGCTTTGATGGCTATTGAGATTTGACAGTTCAATTACGTGGCCGAGTTGACCAAATGACCAATGGTCACTGGAGGTCAGTAGAGGAGAAGTGGATTGAACTGGCCCCGGTAATAGAATTAGCGACTGTTGCTGGACCTCAAAGGGATTACTAAAACTTTTCAGAGGAGAGAAAGAGAAACTTCAAGTGTTCTTTACGATATTAAAAGACTCGTTTGTTTTCTTTTGTCATATAAAGTGATGTCATCCCACTGAAATTAGAAACCAAAAATAAAAATAAGCAGCAAATAGCATATGTTAGAAGCAAATTATTTTTTCTGCCACAATTTTTTAAACTGAAAAGTTGTCTTTTTAAAAAAAATATTTCAATAATTTTCGCATCGTAGCATATTTAATTATATTTAGATCAAACGGGGTTTGATCTAATAAGATTCTCTCTCTCTCTCTCTCTCTCTCTCTCTCTCTCTCTCTCTCTCTCCTCTCTCTCTCTCTCTCTCTCTCTCTCTCTCTCTCTCTCTCTCACTCACACACACACAAACACACTGCCTCCGTCACACGGCTTGATTGTATCTGTTCATCTCTCTCTCTCTCTCTCTTTCTCTCTATCTCTCTCTCTCTCTCTCTCTTTCTTTCTCTTTCTCTCTCTCTCTCTCTCTCTCTCTCTCTCTCTCTCTCTCACTCTCTCCCTGGTTCTTTCCCTCTCTTTCTAAATTAAAAAAAATCCTCCTTTCTTTTTCTAACACTGACCTGATTTATTGACTATTGCAAACCGTTGATTGAAAAGATGGGAGTTTCAATCCAATTTAGACAATTAAATTATTCCTATAAATTATTTCAACGGAAATGTTAACCCAGGGATTTATTTTATTCTTATAGATTTAGGGCAACAATTAAAAAACTAAATTTTACATTTGGGAACAACGCAGTATCATTCATATCTCCTCTCTCAAATCAAATAAATTAGCACAATCACCAACGCCAGTAACACTATCACCTCTCCAAAAATTCCAAGAAATTTAAACACAATCCACTCTCCAACAACTCCACCAACTCTAAACACAATCCACTCTCCAACAACTCCACCAACTTAAAACACAATCCACTCTCTAACAACTCCACCAACTTTAAACACAATCCACTCTCTAACAACTCCACCAACTTTAAACACAATCCACTCTCTAACAACTCCACCAACTTTAAACACAATCCACTCTCCAACAACTCCACCAACTTTAAACACAATCAACTCTCTAACAACTCCACCAGTCCATTCGATGCCATCTCCTCATTAAACTTGGACTTGTGTTCTGGTCCTATCAAACAATGAGCACCCTGGCCTGTTCTTTGCACTACCAACTCCCAAGTAAACCATAAACCTTCGCCTCTGTCGTAAATTCAATCCCAACAGCTCTCGTCTTGCCAGTCGATCATGAGGGTAATGAGTGCTCCACGCCCCTGGGCCCCCCACCCCCAATCCCCGGAGATGTACCAACTTCAGACGCGTATCTGGTTCTCGACAAGCCCCGGCCCCCACGAGTAACTGTTTTGTAGCAAACCGACAAGCAATTACCTCCCCTGGGGGGAGTTGTTGTTACAGAGGGCGCCCACGGTGTCACGTGCTGTCAATCAAGTGACTCCGGGCTGATTTTTGCCATGACGCACTCCCATTAATTCGTCTTTAACAAGATAACCAATTATTCATAGTCTTCTGCCGGGGCTCCGTCTGTGATCCGAGCCCTAACGTGTCCCCAGACTGACATACATCCCAGACAATTCTGGCCTTATGTCCCGTCCCCACCCAAAAAAAAACAAAAAAAATCACATTATACATTCTAAAACTTGCTCCCTCACCCTTCATACCCGCCCCCTCGCCCACCGTCTCAGGTTCTGGATTCACAACGAGAGAAGGGCGATGTAAGCCAAGTAACGACAGAGTGCAGCGTCTATAAATAAACAAGTATTTTTACAGAATGCGTGTCTCATTTCATCACAACATCAAATGTCATTCCCCTCAATCATTTAAACCTAATAACAACGTGCTGATACATGTCTGCATGTCACTGAGTTGAAACACAAATTTTGTAAAACATGGTGGTGATTGTTGTTTTGGGGTTTAACTGTCTGCATCACCAAGCTATTCGCCAAAAGTATCGAATATTTTGTCTTGTCGCCCAGAGGTAAACTGTTTGGTCAATCTTTAGTGTCAAGATGATTTTGTGATAACGATGAATTGGACCTTCGAAAATATTTCCAATAAAAATTTTGTTCAATATAAAATTGTTATAAAGTGATTACACAACTGTTGTCTTGGATCAGGTGGATTGCATTGATGAGACTCAAAGTCTGAAGGATTCCTTACCAATTAATAGAAACACTCGAAGTTTGCTTCCAAGAAGTAAACAGTTTTTGAGATCCCCACAAGTGTGAAATGTGTTTTATATCAAGAACGCAATAATCGTCTGTATAGAAGGAGTGTCTGTAATAGATCAAATTTAGCAGATGGGACGTTCACGCCTTCTCGAATGTTTGGCAGCTTATGCCCATTCGCTAATGTTTAAATTGATCAACCATCGTGTTGTGATGCAAGACTTACATTTAAATATATGTAATGTCGACAACCGAAAAGCTGGCTGGACAACATAAATGAATGGACAGAGATGAAATCGCACGAATTATTGCCCGCCGATCAAAATAGGCAAATGTGGAGATCGTTATCTGTTGATGTGTCCATGCGCTCCCCCCCAACGCCTGCAAAGGTCACGGGACAGATGATGATGATGCTGATGAATGCCGATGAAAGATGTTGATAGTTATCAGACCCAGATAGGTTTTTGTTGTTGATTGTTTTTTTTATTTTTGTTGATGATGTTGTTACTGTTGTCGTTATTGTTGCTGTTACTGTTGTCGTTATTGATGTTGTTACTGTTGTCGTTATTGTTGTTGTTTTACTAACTTGAGTTTTTCTCCCATTTCTCTGTGGCTGAAGACCCCCCCCCCTTCTCTCAATCACAGTAAGGGGAAAGTGTTACAGGAAAAAAAGTCATAGAAAAACATTTCAGAATTCCAAAGATATAACCAATATTCATTTAACTTTAAAATAGAGGCCCGTTTATGATTTGAGCATTATATCACGTTACGTCTTATTTATGCCTTGAATTAGTCCGACTAAAAATTGGAGTAATACTTTAAAAGTTGCCCCTTTAATATTGCTTACAAAAACAAACAAAAAAAGATGTAGTTTATTTTTAAAATTTTAATTTCCAATTTGCCTGGATTTAAAAACTAGCAAGTTTCACAGAGGGCAAAGCTACAAACTTTTGTTTTAAGTGCAATTCAGGTTCAACTCATCAGTTATTTGATTATGTAGGTATTTTAAGTGGCTTCTATGACGACAATGAATTAATGGTCTCTAACCCCCGAAGCAGTGGATATTATGCTTCGGGCCCCTTCAATATTCGAAACGGATGAACAGATGTATATATAATAAGTTTTGTCAAGTTCCAAATATTCTTGTTAAAACCATCTTTACAATTATATTTATATACCTCATGTTAGAAAAAAAGAAATTCAATGCCCCGTTATATTTTTTAATTTAAAAAACGCCCAGAATTTTTTTCTAAACAATTAAACATGTAAGTGCCTAATTTTATCTAGAGGCAAAAATATTTTGTTAAATAAAGACGTAAAATTCTGGGGGGAATGAATTTTGGACCCCAAACCCGACGAAATGGATATTATGAGTTCAGCTCACAATAAGTAAAATTCCTTTCTAAAGCCTTTTTGTTTGGTTAGCCTCATACAGTAGAGTGACTCCGCATCCATTTAAATGAATCATGGAGTTCTTGTACCACCTTTTGGTCTAAATTCATCCATAAACTAAGTCAGTGGTTCTCAACCTGTGGGTCGCGACCCCCGCGGGGGTCGAATGACGATTTGGCAGGGGTCGCCAAAGACCATTGGAAAAATATGTTTTTTGTGTGTTTAAATGTGTAAAAATGTGTAAACCTTGCCATGTATATATTTTGTCTATTACTCTATACTAGTCTATAGTCTATTCAGTAACTTTAGTAAGTTTAGTTGTTGTAACTTAATTATTTTTAGCTTTTTATAATGTTTATTTCAACACTATTTTATGAACTCCTCAACAACCGGTAATTATATCAACAGAGAGTAGGGCGCGTCTGGATGATCAGAGGTCTGAGCTCAGCAGGCTGGCTAAGGCTACGTTTATAGAGGCGGCGGGTAGGCGGGTTGCCGCGAGCTGACCAGAAAACCGCGCCTAATCACTCGCGCGGTTGGTGTTTATAGTAAAAGCGGGAAAAAGCCAGACGACACGCAGTGAACTACGTCACCAAGCTCACAGGTGTGGTTGATTCCAGGAAATATTTGTAAACATAACCTTGAACTAAAAAAAGCTATGGACTATTAACAACTGTGTCAGTGTGAATTATAAATAAAGGAACTTAAGTCGTATCCATTCATGGTGTGAAGAGTTTGATAATTGCAATTTTTGGAAATGGACAAAAGACAAGATATTTTTGCAGCAATACAAATTAAAAGTCAAGAAAAAAGGCAAGGTATGAGAAACCAGAGTTTGCCAAACCAAGGCAACAGACAAACTATTTGCTGGTACTGTAACAAGCCAGGACATATGGTAAAGCAGTGTTACCACAATAAAGGACAACCAAATAGGGTGTCACCTAATGGCAGCCCTATAAGAAAGAAAACAGAAGAAAGATCAAGACAATATCACTTTGAAAACAAAGGTAGACAAGCATGGAGAGAAAAATATAATCATAATTCCAGACATAGAGATTATGATGAAAGTAGACAATCATGGAGAGACAGATATAATCACAATTCCATATATAGAGATTATAATCAAAGCAGAAGATCATGGAGAGGCAGATATAGTTTTGATTCCAGAATAAGAAATTTTGATCAGCCATGGAGAAAGAATGAAAACCAAGACATGAATGATAGAAAAATAATAAAGTTGAATCGAGCACAAATAGAAACTATTGACACTGTAGCCACTATTGACAATCACATATATGATAAAAGGAATGAAGACCATAATAGCAGAGACAAAGATGGTACTAGTGAGTCTGAAACCATTCGTGTGAAATCATCTGAAGTAGGAACAACATTGGTTGTGTATTAAGCAGAATGAAAGACATAGATAAAAACAATGATTTTCAGATAAAGCTTTCTACTGACAGTGACTCATCTGGTCGAAATTCTATTGAATTATCTGGAAGCAAAAATGATATCTCAAAAGCTAAACGACTTATTCAAGATGCTGGAATTAATATTGTGAATGGACATAATCGAAGTCGTGGTTGGTGAATTATTGAACATTTAACAGTCTGAAGAAACATTCAAAGCCCATCTGTTTGAATTCACAGTCCCGCGCGGCAACGCGGAACAAGAACTAGCAACTAGTTCTGGTAATTACCCGCGCCGGTCCGTTAATTTGTCGCCTCGAGACACCCGCGTCCTCTATGAACACCTGCAAAGCAAAAATAGAAACATTCCTCGCGCGAGTCGACTCGCGCGTGGGATTTCCCGAAACCCGCCGCCTCTATAAACGTAGCCTAAGTGACGTAGAAGCTGAACTGCTGCTGCTTCTGGTTCCACACACTGTAATGTAGGGCTTTAGGTCAATATTTCATTGTGCGTGGTATTGAAAGCTATCGTTATAAATTTTTTATTTTAAATTTAAAGTTTTTAAACCAACCAATGGAAAGGGAACATGCAGAGAAGAACATTATGATTAAGAAAAGAAAATATAGTGACGATTTCTTACAATATTGTTTTACTTCAATAGTTACAGCAGGAATTGAGAAACCGCAATGTGTTACTGGTTTACGCGAGATATATAAATGAAGGCGACTTTAAAGATGGGTTTCTTTTTTGCAAACCTCTTGAAACGACAACAACTGCACCGGATGTATTTGATACAATTGGTTCATTTCTGAAAGATCATAAGATCTCTTGGGAAAATGTTTGTGTTGTTTGCACTGATGGTGCTCCAGCTATGCTAGGATGTCGGTCTGGATTTCAGCGTTTGGTACTAAATGAATCACCAAAAGTCATGGAACTCACTGTATGATTCATCGACAAGTGCTAGCAACGAAGGCGTTGCCATAAGAGTTTCAGGAAGTAATGAAAAGCGTCGTAAGTTCCGTCAATTTTGTAAAAGCGAGTGCGCTGAACAGTCGTCTGTTTTCGAAACTTTGTAATGAGATGGATGCGTCCAATGATGTTCTGCTATTTCAGACTGAAGTGAGATGGTTGTCGAGAGGGAAAGTTTTGAAACGCGTTTTTTATCTTCGTGACGAACTAAAAATGTTCTTTAATCAGAAGTCTAAAACCACAGTTCAAAGCACTTTTCAGCGACAAAAATGAACTTCAGAAAATTGCTTACCTGGTAGATATATTTGCCATTTTGAATTTTAAATTTATCACTGCAAGGACCAAATGCAAAATGCATAGATTTGTCTGAAAAGATCCGATAATTTGAAATGAAACTTCAGCTTTGGCAAAAAAAAGTGAATGACAATAAAATGTACATGTTTCCCACCTTATCTGCTTTCTTTGAGAAAAATGACATTGAACTGGACAAGAGAAGAAAAATGATAATTTCTGTGAAAGAACCCTTGAATATGCTGACGGACGAAATTTCATCGTACTTTCCAAATCTACCTAACACTCCGTTTGCACTTGCCAGAAGTCCATTCACAGTCAAAGTTGATGATATTCCTGAGACAGCACAAGAGGAGTTCATCGAACTCATTAACAGTGATGCAGCGTGAAATTATTTCTCTTCAATGTCAGTTACAAAATTCTGGATCAAGTGTTATATCAAGCAGTCATATCCTGTTCTGTCCGAAACTGTGTTGCACCTTCTTCCTTTTCCAACAACTTATCTTTGCGAAACGGGTTTTCCAGATTGCTGGTTATCAAGTCTAAATACAGAAGTAGACTTGTTGTGGAAGATGATCTTCGTTGTGCTCTCGCAAAGACTGTCCCGAGAATTTCTGATCTTGTGAGAAAGAAGCAACCTCAACCTTCACATTAATTGACTTTTGCTTTCTTACGTATTTGTAATTAGAAATAAATACGAATACCTTGTATGTAATGTATGACATGTATGTAATTGTAATCATTTTAACATATTGTGTTTTTATTACTAACTAAGTTACTACGAGAATGGTGTCTGTGCTTTAATTATACGTAAAATTTGTAAAAATGAGAATACAATGTCATTCTGCTTATGAGATATAATTAAATATATTATATCAGTAGCAAAATTACAGCTATGAGGCAGATACCAAAAAAATATGACGGTGGGGGTCGCCACAGCACGAGTAATTTATTAAAAGGGACGCGACACAAGAAAGGTTGAGAACCGCTGTACTAAGTAGCCAATGTTGAAAACTATATACGTGCCTTTCGCATTATATAGTATATTAAAGTATAAAGCCCGTCTATATACAAGTCTAGATTGTGGTGGATGTGTTTGCTAATATTGATCTCGTTCACTTGAGACTTTCGGGAAGTATCATAAAGCGACAAACATATTAAACTGCTTTTCTCTTTTATTGTTGTCACCACTTTTTCCTTTGTGATTTTATTCGTGTGACTTTATCCTGTGGATTTTTTACGCAACATTATTCCTGTGACTTTTTCCCGCCAATCCCCTGGACAACTGGATGCGGAGTCAATCTACTGTATTAGGCTAACCAAAACAAAATGGCTTTACTGAGGAATTTCAAAAAAGGCATTATCCCTCTTTTCGCCGAGTGCTTTCCCTTGAGTATTCCCTCTCTTGGCGGAATGTCCTGACACGATGACAGGGGACAGAACTGGGTGGCATTATTTTAATCACACTAACTTTTCACGTGTCTTTCTCACAGATATATTTCTTCCTTTCTTTCCCTGACTCATTTCTGAAAGATTAGGTTGAAATATTTTATATATTCTTTGTATCTGATGTTATTTAAATGTGTAATCTTCGAATCCAACTTTTGGATTTGTTACATTCTTGATCGTTGGCACTTCTTCGTGTAATATGTGTGGACAATGGGGAACTAAAGTTCTTGTACGTATTAGTGGGGGAAAGATTAAAGAAGTTATTATGTGTGAGGATAAGGAGTATGTAAGTCTACAGAAAGAAGTTATTATGTGTGAGGATAAGGAGTATGGAAGGCTACAGAAAGAAGTTATTATGTGTGAGGATAAGGAGTATGTAAGTCTACAGAAAGAAGTTATTATGTGTGAGGATAAGGAGTATGTAAGTCTACAGAAAGAAGTTATTATGTGTGAGGATAAGGAGTATGTAAGTCTACAGAAAGAAGTTATTATGTGTGAGGATAAGGAGTATGTAAGGCTACAGAAAGAAGTTATTATGTGTGAGGATAAGGAGTATGTAAGTCTACAGAAAGAAGTTATTATGTGTGAGGATAAGGAGTATGTAAGTCTACAGAAAGAAGTTATTATGTGTGAGGATAAGGAGTATGTAAGTCTACATACATTGTATGTATATTTGGGGAATGGGAAGGTATTGTTTGTACGTTTCTAGTATATGAGAGAAGAATGGATGGCCACACTACACAGATCTTCCATGTATGTGTGGGAAATAAGTAGTTCTTTGTGTGTGTGTGTGTGTGCGTGCGTATGCATGTGTGTGTATTGATATATGTCTGGGGGATAAATGAGATACTGCTTTTGTTATATGTGGGGGGGGGACACGTTAATAGGTTATTTATTTTTTAAAGTGTTGTAATTTAAGTTTAAGGGAATAAACAGTTCTTGTACGTGTGCGAAGAGAAGGAGTTGCTGTTCTTGTTGTATGTGAGGTACATACGGATAGGCTGCTGTTATATGTGAGGAACATAAGTATTGACTATTGTTGCCTTGCATTGTGAAGTCAGTGTTGTTGTTTTTAGCTTACCACATACACTATTATATGCCGTGGATGTCTTTTTAGAAATGAAAAATTGTTAAGAAATGAAAAATAATCTTAACTGGAATTTCATTTCCGCAGACGTCAATTCTCTGTGCAGTCTCTAACATTTCCCCAGGCCTCAGTTCATTCCCGTCAACCATATTTAAAAGTCTTCGCTGAATTTGCAAAATGGTTTAAGTCTAATCCCAGCAGCCACCGTTTTTCCCCCTGCAGCAATCCATTTAGACGACGTGGCATCAACAAGATCACGTGACTTGAACAAAGCATGGCTTAAAGCAACAATGCGCATAACGTCAATCCAATTATTTCTTCTTTTTTTTGTTTCATTTGTTTTCAGCTTTTGTTTATGTAGCAGTCCACATCAGTCCCTGCACACACACCCCCCCCCCAACCCACACAAATAAACAAAACAGAATTTGGAGTTTGTAGAGCCTCAGTTAAGACCGGCTTTCTTCTTCTGTTGTTTTTCTTGTTTTAGAAGGAACAAAAATAAATTAATATAACATTTGAGTATAGCCAAACAACCCGTTGAAGGCTACCAAGCAACCCGTTGAAGGCTACCAAGCAACCCGTTGAAGGCTACCAAGCAACCCGTGGAAGCCTACCAAGCAACCCGTGAAAGGCTACCAAGCAACCCGTTGAAGGCTACCAAGCAACCCGTGGAAGGCTACCAAGCAACCCGTGGAAGGCTACCAAGCAACCCGTTGAAGGCTACCAAGCAACCCGTGGAAGCCTACCAAGCAACCCGTGAAAGGCTACAAAGCAACCCGTTGAAGGCTACCAAGCAACCCGTGGAAGGCTACCAAGCAACCCGTGGAAGGCTACCAAGCAACCCGTTGAAGGCTACCAAGCAACCCGTGGAAGGCTACCAAGCAACCCCGTTGAAGGCTACCAAGCTACCCGTGGAAGGCTACCAAGCAACCCGTTAAAGGCTACCAAGAAACCCGTTGAAGGCTACCAAGCAACCCGTTGAAGGCTACCAAGCTACCCGTTGAAGGCTACAAAGCAACCCGTTGAAAGCTACCAAGCAACCCGTTGAAGGCTACCAAGCAACCCGTTGAAGGCTACCAAGCAACCCGTTGGAGGCTACCAAGCAACCCATTGAAGGCTACCAAGCAACCCGTGGAAGGCTACCAAGGCCTCGCATGAGAACGTGGTGACGTCAAGGGCGGCCCTTGTCTTTACCGCCCCTGACTCATGGAAAGATAAAACATAGGGAATATGAGATCACACATAGGGAATGTGAGATTACACATATGGAATGTGAGATTACACATAGGGAATGTGAGATTACACAAAAGGAATGTGAGATTACACATAAGGAATGTGAGATTACACATATGGAATGTGAGATTACACATATGGAATGTGAGATAACACATAGGGAATGTGAGATTACACATAGGGAATGTGAGATTACACTAAGGGAATGTGAGATTACACATAGGGAATGTGAGATCACACATAGGGAATGTCAGATTACACATAGGGAATGTGAGATTACACATAAGGAATGTGAGATTACACATAGGGAATGTGAGATTACACATAGGGAATGTGAGATTACACATAGGGAATGTGAGATCACACATAGCGAATGTGAGATTACACATAGGGAATGTGAGATCACACATAGGGAATGTCAGATTACACATAGGGAATGTGAGATTACACATAAGGAATGTGAGATTACACATAGGGAATGTGAGATTACACAAAGGGAATGTGAGATTACACATAGGGAATGTGAGATTACACATAGGGAATGTGAGATTACACATAGGGAATGTTAGATTACACATAGGGAATGTGAGATCACACATAGCGAATGTGAGATTACACATAGGGAATGTGAGATCACACATAGGGAATGTCAGATTACACATAGGGAATGTGAGATTACACATAAGGAATGTGAGATTACACATAGGGAATGTGAGATTACACAAAGGGAATGTGAGATTACACATAAGGAATGAGATTACACATAAGGAATGTGAGATTACACATAGGGAATGTGAGATTACACAAAGGGAATGTGAGATTACACATAAGGAATGTGAGATTACACATAGGGAATGTGAGATTACACATAGGGAATGTGAGATTACACAAAGGGAATGTGAGATTACACATAAGGAATGTGAGATTACACATAGGGAATGTGAGATTACACAAAAGGAATGTGAGATTACACATAAGGAATGTGAGATTTCACATAGTGAATGTGAGATTACACATAGGGAATGTGAGATTACACAAAGGGAATGTGAGATTACATATAAGGAATGTGAGATTACACATAGGAAATGTGAGATTACACATAAGGAATGTGAGATTACACATAAGGAATGTGAGATTACACATAAGGAATGTGAGATTACACAAAGGGAATGTGAGATTACACAAAGGGAATGTGAGATTACACATAAGGAATGTGAGATTACACATAAGGAATGTGAGATTACACATAAGGAATGTGAGATTACACATAAGGAATGTGAGATTACACATAGGGAATGTGAGATTACACATAGGGAATGTGAGATTACACAAAGGGAATGTGAGATAACACATAAGAATGTGAGATTACACATAGGGAATGTGAGATTACACATAGGGAATGTGAGATTACACATAGGGAATGTGAGATTACACATAAGGAATGTGAGATTACACATAGGGAATGTGAGATTACACATATGGAATGTGAGATTACACATATGGAATGTGAGATTACACATAGGAAATGTGAGATTACACATAGGGAATGTGAGATTACACATAGGGAATGTGAGATTACACATAAGGAATGTGAGATTACACATAGGGAATGTAAGATTACACATAAGGAATGTGAGATTACACATAGGGAATGTGAGATTACACATAAGGAATGTGAGATTACACATAAGGAATGTGAGATTACACATAAGGAATGTGAGATTACACATAAGGAATGTGAGATTACACAAAGGGAATGTGAGATTACACATAAGGAATGTGAGATTACACATAGGGAATGTGAGATTACACATAGGGAATGTGAGATTACACATAAGGAATGTGAGATTACACATAGGGAATGTGAGATTACACATATGGAATATGTGAGATTACACATAAGGAATGTGAGATTACACATAGGGAATGTGAGATTACACATAGGGAATCTGAGATTACACATAGGGAATGTGAGATTACACATAGGGAATGTGAGATTACACATAGGGAATGTGAGATTACACATAGGGAATGTGAGATTACACATAGGGAATGTGAGATTACACATAGGGAATGTGAGATTACACATAGGGAATGTGAGATTACACATAGGGAATGTGAGATTACACATAGGGAATGTGAGATTACACATAAGAATGTGAGATTACACATAGGGAATGTGAGATTACACATAGGGAATGTGAGATTACACATAGGGAATGTGAGATTACACATAAGGAATGTGAGATTACACATAGGGAATGTGAGATTACACATATGGAATGTGAGATTACACATAGGGAATGTGAGATTACAGATAGGGAATGTGAGATTACACATAGGGAATGTGAGATTACACATAGGGAATGTGAGATTACATATAAGGAATGTGAGATTACACATAGGGAATGTGAGATTACACATAAGGAATGTGAGATTACACATAGGGAATGTGAGATTACACATAAGGAATGTGAGATTACACATAAGGAATGTGAGATTACACATAAGGAATGTGAGATTACACATAAGGAATGTGAGATTACACAAAGGGAATGTGAGATTACACATAAGGAATGTGAGATTACACAAAGGGAATGTGAGATTACACATAAGGAATGTGAGATTACACATAGGGAATGTGAGATTACACATAGGGAATGTGAGATTACACAAAGGGAATGTGAGATTACACATAAGGAATGTGAGATTACACATAGGGAATGTGAGATTACACAAAAGGAATGTGAGATTACACATAAGGAATGTGAGATTTCACATAGGGAATGTGAGATTACACATAGGGAATGTGAGATTACACAAAGGGAATGTGAGATTACATATAAGGAATGTGAGATTACACATAGGAAATGTGAGATTACACATAAGGAATGTGAGATTACACATAAAGAATGTGAGATTACACATAAGGAATGTGAGATTACACATAAGGAATGTGAGATTACACAAAGGGAATGTGAGATTACACAAAGGGAATGTGAGATTACACATAAGGAATGTGAGATTACACATAAGGAATGTGAGATTACACATAAGGAATGTGAGATTACACATAGGGAATGTGAGATTACACATAAGAATGTGAGATTACACATAGGGAATGTGAGATTACACATAGGGAATGTGAGATTACACATAGGGAATGTGAGATTACACATAAGGAATGTGAGATTACACATAGGGAATGTGAGATTACACATATGGAATGTGAGATTACACATAGGGAATGTGAGATTACACATAGGGAATGTGAGATTACACATAGGGAATGTGAGATTACACATAAGGAATGTGAGATTACACATAGGGAATGTGAGATTACACATATGGAATGTGAGATTACACATATGGAATGTGAGATTACACATAGGGAATGTGAGATTACACATAGGGAATGTGAGATTACACATAGGGAATGTGAGATTACACATAAGGAATGTGAGATTACACATAGGGAATGTGAGATTACACATAAGGAATGTGAGATTACACATAGGGAATGTGAGATTACACATAAGGAATGTGAGATTACACATAAGGAATGTGAGATTACACATAAGGAATGTGAGATTACACATAACAAATGTGAGATTACACAAAGGGAATGTGAGATTACACATAAGGAATGTGAGATTACACATAGGGAATGTGAGATTACACATAGGGAATGTGAGATTACACATAGGGAATGTGAGATTACACATAGGGAATGTGAGATTACACATAGGGAATGTGAGATTACACATAGGGAATGTGAGATTATACAAAGGGAATGTGAGATACACAAAGGGAATGTGAGATTACACATAAGAATGTGAGATTACACATATGGAATGTGAGATTACACAAAGGGAATGTGAGATTACACATAAGGAATGTGAGATTATACATAGGGAATGTGAGATTACACATAGGGAATGTGAGATTACACATATGGAATGTGAGATTACACATAGGGAATGTGAGATTACACATAGGGAATGTGAGATTACACATAGGGAATGTGAGATTACACATAGGGAATGTGAGATTACACATAAGGAATGTGAGATTACACATAGGGAATGTGAGATTACACATAAGGAATGTGAGATTACACATAGGGAATGTGAGATTACACATAAGGAATGTGAGATTACACATAGGGAATGTGAGATTACACATAAGGAATGTGAGATTACACATAGGGAATGTGAGATTACACATAAGGAATGTGAGATTACACATAGGAAATGTGAGATTACACATAAGGAATGTGAGATTACACATAGGGAATGTGAGATTACACATAAGGATTGTGAGATCACACATAGGAAATGTGAGATTACATATAGGGAATTTGAGATCACACACAGGGAATGTGAGATTATACATCAAATACTACAATTTTTTGTACTAAGGAAAGTCAACATTTTTCAAGCAGTGGGTATCCTCCCAACATATTAATCATTTGTTAATGTTATGCCAAACTTGGGTAGCTAACTCACTCGATGTTCTACCATACCTTACTATAAAATAGTAATATTAATTTACATCAATCAACATTATATTGCAGCATTGAAATCTATATTTAATTACATCATAAAATCATATAAATTTATCATATGACATTCCTATATATAACTATCTTTTATGGTAAACGATATCTAATTCTATTTTTAAAGAGGCCCAATGACAAATCTACTGGATAAAACCCGTCGTTGTCATATTTATTTATTTAGTGTTTGTTGCTAATCCACTCCCACTAAGTGACAATGAAATCTTTCAGACTGCCATGTCAGACTTGCACACCAATGTTATCTTTCAGACTGCCGTGTCAGTCTTGCACGCCAATGTTATCTTTCAGACTGCCATGTCAGACTTGCATGCCAATGAAATCTTTGAGGCTGCCTAACCAGATCTTTATGTCATGGAAAATATCAGCACATGCAAAGTCTTGTAAGTTTGCCATTGATTGTAGCTGAGGCGGCTATAGCAGTACTGGGGGCCTTGAGGGAGTGACAAAAGAGGGGCTGTGACGAGTGGTACCTGTCTGCTTTATGCCAAAGAGAATCTCCAATTGCCGCCCCCCTCCCCCCCCCTTCCCATGTGCCAGGCTTGGGGTTTACCCCATTATCCACTCCCTAAAGCTGCCTCTGCTTGTGGATACCTGCTACATGTAATGTAATAGGAAGATTTGCATCTTTAAATGTAATAGAAGAGAATTTACATCAATGAATGTATAATGTGATATAAATATTTTCCTGTCAGCACATAATATAAGGACTTTTATGTAAGGACGTAATGTAAACACACTATATATAAAAAAATAGTTTTCAAAAAATTGTTTCTTTGAGTTTAGTTAAAAATATTTTATTCCTTATAGTAAAAGTGTTTTGTAATTAAAGCTATATAATGTGCAACATACCAATCAAACATATCAACAATAATCTAATATGAACAATTTCCTAATATTTATATGAAAAAATGTTTAATATGAACAACAGCCAATTATGAAACATTTTCAATTTACAAAAAAATAATGCAATCCTTCAATAAAATTCTAAGCATAACAATTTTTTCCCTAACATACCATCAACTGAAAAGTTAGATCTGTACAAAACAAAAAATACTAAGTTAACTTTAAGATATTTTACAATCTTTTGAAGATATCCTAAAAATTTAGGCTTGAGTAAAGAAGAAAAGCATAACGTTAAATTGTAAAGACAGAGATTACAAACATGACATTGCAGTAGCATAAATACAGAAAGGGCTTGCATGCTTTTTTTAAAAAAAACTACCAATAGCCAGTATTGTCTCCCTTGGACCACTAACTCCGTTCAAGTAAATTTGTTACTACCACCTAATGTCAAGTTATTGGTGAAATAATGGTGAGTTAACAATGAATTAATGTTGAGTTGGTCTGAGAATGAATAGAATAAAACTAAAGGCTTTATGAATAATGTTAATGTATCTATAGAGAAAGAAATTGTTACAGACTTGTTTAATGAACTTGTTTAATAAACTTAATTAATAAATCAGTGAATGATGACAGGGCTGTTTTATAAGAAAAAGGGAAAGAACATGTTATTATAAAGGTAAATTGTATAGTAGAAATTTGTATTGTGATAGTGACTGTTTACAGTAATAGATAGGGATGAGATTGTTATGCACTTGTATAGAAATGGCAGCAGACTTGTATAGGGATAGAACTTGTAATCAAATTGTATAGAGTTCAAAGCTACATTTTGTGATAGTTATAGTGATGCTTCCAGGTCAAAAGGGGACATGTCTATGGCACATATTGAATGATGGAACCACCTGGTCTATGAAGACATGACAGCAATGCCAAAAATTTTAAGAACTGGAATGATGGAAATAGCAAAGTATGAAGTAAATATTTATGTATACCAGTGTATTACCCGTCAAAAATGACGGAAGTTTTCAAAATAAATATACATGTATTTCAGCTGAAATCTATTAATTCTGAAAAAATACACATCAGAAAAAAATTATGTAATACAGAACTTTCATGTATTTTATTTATTTTTAATTTATTCATTTATTTCCCTATTGAACAATTTTATGCGGACATTCTAAAAGATTTATTTTTGGTGCAGTAATTTGGTGCGCTGCTTTCTAAAATTAGTAGCATTACGAACGGACAGACGGGACGAACATACATAGCAAATTATGTTTATTGATATATACATTAAAAGTATATCTCATAAAAACACTAATTTACCTTCTATATAGTCCTGTGTAAATTCTCAATATAAACAAATGTAATCTTTATAAATACGTACATCTCATTTCAAATGATAAATGAAATCAAATTAAGGATAATTTTATGCTGTTATTTTCTTGTCCATAGATATATATATATTAGGGATGTTAACGATTAATTTAAAATTAAGCGCTAACTTTTGAAAAATTAACGATTAATTAATCGATAATTTCGATTAAAGCCAAAAATTGAAATTTATGGTGTCATAAGTAACATTTATTAAACGTACTTGTCGAAAATCGAAATAACACTGGAATGTCTTCTTTATATGACATCTTTTAACCAACAAAGCCAACAGACAAGTGTATTGACATTATTTGGTTTTGGTGATGAGCGGGTCTTATCGACAATATAACCAGCCGAGCTGAACAATCGTTCACATAGCTTTAGATTGTCTCAGCTGAAGTTTCTGATACAGTAGTGGATGTTTGGTTTGCAGGTGATATGTAAGTAAGCGAAGTGTTAGAGCCATGGTAGCAATGTTCCCTTTAAACAGCGTGGCTGCCCAGTTATTTGACCGACGCCACGCAGGAGTTTAGAATCACTGCGCAGCAAATTTTTTAAAATTTTGCACCAAAAATGGACGTGGTGCAACTTTGCACACAAGTTTTTTTTAAACTTTGCTCACGGACCCATGAAGCTTAGACTTAGAGGGATCATTGCATGGTAGGCAAACAATTTCTTTCAATGGACACAATAACCTTTATCAACATTTTGAACATTCATTTCAGTCAATAGTTTAAAACCAAAATGTTTGTGTAATCGTTCGGAAATTAATTTATATTTATCTGCCAAAATATTTTACTTTTTGACTTCCAGTACATTTATAAGTGGTGGGTCGATTAATCGTTAAAAAAATTTTAATCGTTAAAATTTTTAACTATTAATCGATAAATTAATCGTTAATTTCCGAAGACCCAATATATATATCTCATAATATGCCCTTCTTAATACATAAAGACTGTCTGATGAAATGGACCACTGTTTTCAAAATGTAAGCAACATTTGTTTTTCATACTTAGGTAAACCTGCTTTAAATAATTAAATTGTGAATAATTTCTTGATAACATTAGAAACTTGTCTGTGTACAAAAAAGGTGTAAATTTTTTTTAATGAATGTCATATTTTCATTAGAAACTCTCCCTTATAGAAAACATTTAAGTCTTTAAATTTTTTAAACTAAGGCTAAGGCTGAAATACCAAATCAAAGGCCAGTAATAAAATGTTGAACTTAAACCTTTCACATGTATTGCTTAACAATGTTTTTAAAAAATGCAACCTGCAAATGCTTATTTTTTATTTTTGGAAAAAATATAATTAATTTTTATTTTTATTCTTTATTTGCTTACTTTGAATGCAGCACAGGTTTGACTAAATATGACACAGTGTGAATCTAGATGTCAAATAAATTTTATATTGTAAAAGGAGATTTTGTAACAGAATTTTAAAATGATTACACTTGAATTATTGAGACGACAGTGGCGTAGCGAGGGTGGGGCAGGGGGTGGGGGCAAATGCCCCAGGCGGCACTTTGCCAGGGGCGGCAGTTTTCCTAGTCATTAATTAGTTTCTTAAAATAAAAATTCTAAAAGAAAGAGTTGTTTTTTTTAATCGAAATTAAAGAAAATCCAAATAAGAAATTAATAAAAGAAATAAAGGAACTATCCAAAAGCCCGTGAGAGCTTAAACTGCCAAAACTTCAAACTGCATATTGGATATAAATTTTCTGATACTAATACTACTGTAATAAAAAAAACAGAGGCTAAATTAGTATGAGCATGTGACACTGTTGTGGTGATAAATTCATTGATTCTTAAAATTTGACAGCCGCCCCTGTCGTAAAATGGGGGGGGGCGGTAAGTTCCTCGTTGTTAATTAGCTAATTGTTAAAACATGAAAATAAATTGTAATAAAAGAAAAGAAAAACCAAGATTAAAAAAAATTAACGAAATGAAGAACTATATTAAAATAAGAGAGCGCTTTTAATGACAAAACTTCAAACTCCATTATAAATCTAAAGTCTTCTGATACTACCAAAGTTTTTTGCAAATGGAAGGAATCAGAAATTGGATAAAAAAGAATAGACTATTAATAAAGACCGACAATTAGTTGTTGAAAAAGAGAAAACAATGTGGCAAGAAGTTATTGTTAGAAAATGTGACATTATAAAATCCTGGCGAAAAGGAATGTGACTTTTTGAGGTTTACAGAGAGGGCAATACTGTTGCAAATAAAGGCAATATTCTGGAACTAATGCATTAGCTTGCAAAGTACGTTCGAGCACTCCGAGATCATAGTTGGAAAAGGGGTAAAAAAACTTGTCATCTCAAATTCAAACTGAGCTCATAGCAATTTTAGGAGATACAATTCACAAAAAATCATCTTTCTTCAATAACAAGATACCAAATATTGCTCCATTGTATTTGATAGCTCTTCATATATTTGACATAAGGATCAAACAAGTCCAGTTGTGTGATATGTAAAGATTGAAAATAAAAAAGTACACGCTGTAGAATCTTTCAAAGATTTCATTCAAGCAAGAGTGAATCTGCTTACGACATTTGAAATGATTTTGAATAAATGATGATCTTAAAATAATGGACTGTACAGGCCCGTCGTGTGTTAATACTTCTTAGGGGCTGGAAAGTATACAAGACCTCAACAAAGGCGCAAAAAAATAAAATCTCATGTCAAACTCGTTCAAACAGTTAAACCTAATTTGTTAACATGATATTCCAACTGAAACAAATTCTCCAACTATTTTAAGTACACTTGAGCGTTGTTAGGCGTTCTTTTCCAAGTCCATACACTGTTGGAAATACCTAATTGCTTTACTTCTACAAGCAAGGCATTCAGACTTCAGGAAACAAAATAGTGAATATACCATGAAGCCATTTTGAGGTTACTTTGTAAGCTATAGAACTGAAAGATGCAGACAAAAAGCTCAAAACACGAACAGATGCAGGAACTTTGCTAGTTGCAATGAAATCTTTTTATTTTCAGTTATATTTTTTTTTAAAAGCCCGAAATTCTTTACAAACGTATAGTGCTCAACAAAACAAATTTCTTAGCAGTGGCTACTCACAGAGAAACTAATGGAATGGAATACTTAAGGGATGCTTTGACATTTGATAAAATTTTATGTGGAGACTCTCATTTTTTAATCGAACCTTCCAATCAAAGAACAAGAGAGCACATTATTGGTGATCGAATCAAATATTCTATGTAGAATATCAGTTAAGAAGAAATTTGGTTTCTTCATAACATGAGATTAGTTTATAAATTCGTGTGAGGCTTTGGCAGTTATATAGGATTCAGAAAAGACATGATTTTCGTACACCAGCTAATCTACTGCAATTTTAAATTTTGTCTTCAAATTAGAGTATTCAAAATATCCCACATAACATAGCCAGGCAAGGAATATTTTAACCCATGAATAGAAAAAAAATTAATGAATATTCAAGACTAGGTGTTTTATTTAAGGTTATAAAGATGTTTAGGCTCGAAGTTACCCTGCCTTAAATAAAATATTTAATTTCGAAAATTGCTTACAACTGTCTTGAGTAATGCAGGGTGTTAAAAAGGCTTCTCTAAAATTATTTTAATGAAAAATTAATGGCGATCAATTACGCATACACCAAAATTGTCTAATCTATTGCTATTTTGGCTATTGAGCATGCCTAGGGTTGCCAGATGGCTGTCTCAAAAATACCGGACACTAGTGTCGAATTTTGTCGCTGGCACAATATTTAAATTTTTCCACTGGACAAATAACGATAATACCGGACAGTCCGGTACAAAACCGGACATCTGGCAACCCTAAGCATGCCATGCCTGAAAACACTGATACATGAAAGATTGAGCCATGAGGAAAATCAAAAAACTTTAATTTCATTTAAAAAATGAAGCCTTTCTTTGTAACATAAAAAAATATAGTGTTCTTAGTATTACTTTCTAATTTATTTTTTTTACTTAATAGCGTAATCAGTTTTTTCGGGGAATTTGGTTTCTGCCCCGGGCGGCACATACCCACGCTACGCCGCTGTGAGACGACACATGATATATAGGGAGACTCCTTTCAAGCTGTGTGAAGTTAATCATTTGACAATGAAAAAGTTGAAGTGTTCTCAAATCAAAATAATGCTGACTCAGTCTCTGTCTTGACATTTTAATCCAAGAACACACATTTTTTTTTCAAATAATTTTTTTTTAATTTTGTGTTTGCTGGTAAATTGTCCTTTTAAATGTTTTGTCTTTTTTGCCATGTATAAAAAAAAATTATTCCAATAATTATATAGAAAACATGTCATATAAAAACTTCAATTCTTAAATACCACATAAAATATCCAAATGAGTGAAACGTCTCTCAACATTTTGCACATTCCTCGAATCACAATATAAGATTCTGATATTACATTTCTTACTTTTTACATCAGCCATATTTTTTTACAAATATTTGTTTTGCATTGAACATTTTTTTTTAAATATTAAATATATGAACGTTGGTTATAAAAAGATTGTCCTCATTGTTTTAAACAGTACAATTCATTGATTAAATGAATGTTTACTAATATTTACCATATATTATTTCCTAACAATAAGATTTATTTTGTAACTGATGCCCAAATAGCATCATTTGAGTTTCATATCATGCTAATACATTTATAATTATAGATTTAATACTGTAAAAAAAATATTAACAAGATTTCAACAGCAGTGACCAATAAGAAATATATAAGTTCCAAAAATATTTGAGGGCAGAAAAAGGCATTGGGCTAGGTTTAATAGATAGTGTAATTTTCATTCAGTTATTGAGCAATTCAGCATTGTAAACCTAAATCAGCTAGTTGTGGAGAGATTCATCAAACTGAGCCAATGCTCATCTTGATTAATGGAAGATTTTAGCATGTGTTATGATGAATAAATTATTTAAATCATGTGTTTATTATACATACATCAGAAAGGAAAAAATACATACATCAGAAAGGAAAAAATAAACAACTTATTGTTATTTAAAATTTACAAGAACAACATGCTAAACAAGGTATAAAATATTTTCTCCACTAATGTATAACTGTAAAAAATTTTTTTAATGATTTAAGTATGAGTAAGTCAATACCATTATGACATGTAGCCAACCATAAAAAATGTGATAGAAAACTAGCTGCTATGTCAAGTTCCATTTTCAAAACAAGCAACAGATGTTATACTCACTCCATTCAAACCAAGTACACGCAGAATTATTATTGTTATTATGACACAAGACCTTAAAAGTGGGTCAACAAGCCGATTTAACGTGTGTAAAAACATGAGGTGATAGAATATGTACTTCCTATCAAAAATAAATTTGGAAATTAGGAAACATTTTGTATAATTTTTCTTCTTCACGTATATCGTCCGCACTTGCACTACACAAAAACAAAAACAGTACAAACTTGGATCAACATTTTTCATCTGCTTAGATATAGGGGAATGTTAGGAGAAGTGAAAGGTTAGGTGCTACCATGTATTTAGGAGAAACATGTTAACTAGCACCAGGAAATATACATTTCATGAGGCTATAAAAAGAACAAGCAGCCTTATCAACAAAAAAAAACAGTTCACAACCCTGTTAGGAGTCAAGTAAGAAGTGTGCAGGACATCTGAACAGTGACACCATGTGAAGTTTTCAAAATATAGGATTATTGTCCAATATATTATTATAATGCATAAAGAAATAGTGTAGAAAAAAAAAGTATTTGAGTTTAACACGTTAGAAAACAAAATATTATTTGTCAGCATATGGGAGCAAATAATTTTTTTTTATAAATATCAGTGAAGGCAAATCTATTTATCGTGGAATAAATCAAATAGGACTTTTTTTAAAAATAAATTTAGTTTGCTTATTTCCCTCACTAAGTACTACATGGTCCTTCTACAATAAGACCAACAGAACCAAATGGATGTCACAAAATGATAAATGTTTATTAACCATCATTAAGTTTATCACAAAAGTAATACAAAATTGTCTTTGGCCTTTAATTGTTCCATTCACACACCGGTGTTAATTCATAGCGTTTTCAAGTTCATACAAAAACTTTAAAATCCTTAGAAACGTAAAGGGGACATAGAAAATGAGAAATTACATTTTTTCATTGAGCCGAGCCAATTTTTAGGCTCACCCTTAACTAAGATTGCACCCATTCACAAGCATATTATCTGAGACATTATTCCGAATCATTGGGATTTCTTCTTAACCAACAATATATGACAACTGTTCATTTGGTTCAGAAAGCTCAAACAAGAAGTAACATAGTACTATAATTAGTACGATTATCAATTGAAACAAGTTTCCTAAATACATTTTCGCTGATAGGTTTCTTGCACCATTTGGGTGTCACAGTGTTACCTACTTTATGTTACTAGATGGCCATTTCCTGATTACAGTGACAAGTTTGACTTCTGACCATGGCAACCTTTCCCTTTTAAAACGAAAACGTTGACCAAGATAAAAATTCTTTGCTCTACGAACAGGCAAAGATATTTTCTTTCTCAAACAAGATTAAAATTCTTTCACCAGCAAACTTATAATTTCGATTAGTTTGATGAAATTCTCAGAAAGAATGAGCGTGCTTGTAATTTTACTAGCTGAATGTAAATCTACTGAATGAATGCTATTAAATCTAATAAAAGTGTGTAAATTTACTTAATGAATGCTAGTAATAAGTAGTAAATCTAATTTATAAATGTGTGTAAAAATCTACTGAATGAAGTTGTGTAAATCTATTGAAAACTTGGGTATTTAGAAGGTCATGTCAGCAGTCAAGAAATTTAAAGACTTAACTATTGTTCAGATGATTGCTTAAAAAGCACATGCATGTTTTCAGATTTTCCTAACTTTCACAGCTAATGCAAGGAGTAAAAAAAAAGGTAAAATCATGATATATCAGAGATGACTTAATTTTGCATGTCACTAAGCTATTTATATCAGCCAGCCATTGTTGAGCAGATTTTCAAAAAGTGAATATCACAAAACAAATGTGCATTAAATGAAGGATCTACAAGCACACAAAAAATGTATCATAGAATCTATGGGTATAAAGGATACTAAAAATTCATTAAGAACAATTTTCCCTCAATCATTGTATGCAGTTCAGTCACCAATGTAGCGGTAACTAAGGATTAATTAAAATATTTTTTGTTCTCAATATCTGAGTGTCATTTGAAATCTTTTCTTAACACATTTCATGAGTTGATATCATGAGAAAGTTCTGCTTCTCTAGTTTAGATAAATTGATGCCCCACTGTTCCTAAGTAATCTCAGCATAAACCCCTCAAGTGCCTATTTGATTTCAAAGACTTGAGGACATATTCTGGTATAAATATATATCAATAATTGAAATTTGAATTTGTGCGCCTGTTGATCTGGGTCTGTAATGAATTCTGATTGGGCGACCTTGACATTGCCTGTGACTGAGGACTCCTGGCTTCTTGATCCTGTGTCAGAAGAGTCAGATCGTTCACTATTTCCTGGTGCTTCCTAAAAAACTCATTCTGTCGACTCAACTTTTCCAACATAGGTGAGCCGGGGACAGAGTTTATGACCGTGGTAGGCGTCGAGTCAAAACTTACCGGACGTCCCCTTATGAGTCCCTCTTGGGCTCCATTGACCGGTCTGTTGGACCTTGTGCCTTGGGGGACCTCCCGGGGTAGGCTGGGTGCATCATTCAAAGCTTTCAAGCTGGTGTTGGAATCAAATGATGAGGAGCCTCTGGGGGTTTTCGGGGGTGGGCTTGTTGATGTAACAGGCTGAAATTGAAGCAACATAGATCTCACTCTTACCTATAAATGTTTATTGTTGTATATGGCATACATCTGTTTATTGTATATGGCATACATCTGTTTTAATGATTAGCGTAGCTTATGTGTAATGTACTGTCCTTTATGTTGTTATTATAGTATGAACGGTTATTTAATTATTATATGTATGTTATGATCTCCATGTAAAGCGCCGTGAGCCCGGTTCCTTACTGGGATACAGCGCTATATAAATTATCAATTATTATTATTGTATATGGCACTATATGGCATACATCTGTTTATTGTATATGGCATACATCTGTTTATTGTATGACGTATATGGCATACATCTGTTTATTGTATATGGCATACATCTGTTTATTATATATGGCATACATCTGTTTATCGTATATGGCATACATCTGTTTATCGTATATGGCATACATCTGTTTATTGTATATGGCATACATCTGTTTATTGTATATGGCATACATCTGTTCATTATTTGAGATGAGCACCAAGTTATTCTATAGTTACCCTAGTAGTCAATATAAGAGTCAGTCACTCAATACCAGACAAATCCAATTAACTAATTGCATGTTAAAGGTATGACAAGAAATCTGAATGAACTTATGAAATAATGAGATCAATTATTGTTGTTTTGAAGTGGTCATTCATGAAGTCACATCCTTAATCAGGTGTAGTCAAGTCATCAGTCACATCCTTAATCAGGTGTAGTCAAGTCATCAGTCACATCCTTAATCAGGTGTAGTCAAGTCATCAGTCACATCCTTAATCAGGTGTAGTCAAGTCATCAGTCACATCCTTAATCAGGTGTAGTCAAGTCATCAGTCACATCCTTAATCAGGTGTAGTCAAGTCATCAGTCACATCCTTAATCAGGTGTAGTCAAGTCATCAGTCACATCCTTAATCAGGTGTAGTCAAGTCATCAGTCACATCCTTAATCAGGTGTAGTCAAGTCATCAGTCACATCCTTAATCAGGTGTAGTCAAGTCATCAGTCACATCCTTAATCAGGTGTAGTCAAGTCATCAGTCACATCCTTAATCAGGTGTAGTCAAGTCATCAGTCACATCCTTAATCAGGTGTAGTCAAGTCATCAGTCACATCCTTAATCAGGTGTAGTCAAGTCATCAGTCACATCCTTAATCAGGTGTAGTCAAGTCATCAGTCACATCCTTAATCAGGTGTAGTCAAGTCATCAGTCACATCCTTAATTTTTGTGAGTGAAATATTGTTTGATTGGGTTGTTGTTGTTTTTTAATTCAAAGCAAAATATATTATCCATAATATTATCAATACGGGGAAAGTGCTTTAAAAAATTAATTATAAATTTATAATAAATTGATGCAAAAGTATTTGTAGCCAATGCCATGTAATAGAGCAAAGTCATATACATTTTTTTGTCAGGAGTATTATGAAGCATCCATGTCCATCTTTTAAAACTTTACAGCAATCCAACCATCAGAAAGCTCATTTACTATTTATTGCAATAACATATCAACATTATGTTTATGAGTCACTTAGACACATTATAAGAACTGATCATTAAAAAAACAACTTATAATTTAAATATTGTTAAAACTATCATTAGCTATTTCTATTTTACTCACATGCCTTCCATACTCAGTTTCAAGCCGAGGTAACAGGCATCGAGGAATGGGAGACCGCCCCTCACTGCACAGGTAGAGTATGAAATCAATCTGGTTACGGGAAAGCAAGGGAACTAAATCATCTGGCATCTCCCAGGTTGTGTCTTCTCCTTGCTGAAAAAAGATTCGATTCAAAGTTTGTGCCTCGTGGCTGCGATGGATGGTCCAACCTTTGGGGAATTCCGAATCAACCAGTCGAAGACCACACTCACACAGTTCATTTTGTTTCAAAAACTGGTACGTCTCCTGGAAGAAATTCTTATTGACGTCAATGTGTGTGTAGTAGAAACCATTGTCTGGCTCCTGGGTATCTACTTTGGGCAAGGGAGCGGGGGGCATACATCTGATCATCATCTTCGTATTCTTCTTAACTGCAGCAGAGTTGGCATAAGGCTTCTGGATCCTGCTGTCAGAGACGGACCGGGCAAGACTGGTGGCATGTCCGTGCAGTTCAGTGTCCCTGGACTCGGAGTGCTGAGTTTTCAGGAAAGGCTTTGATGATCTCGTCTGCAGCGCAGCGTTCCCTTTGGTGGGGGCACCTACTCTGCTTCTGATCACCTTGGCTTGCTCATTGTCCATGAGATCCTGTGCTCCTGGAGAAGGGATCGGATATCGTGAGGCACCGGGCTGCAACCATTCTTCTGGAGATTTTGGGGACCTTGCAGGACTTGGGGAATTACGTTGCCTTGCCAGAGTGCCTCTGTGGCTGGGACTTATGCCTGCAGTAGGAAAAATTATTTATGGTCAATCTAAGAGACTTGATAAAATTATTTTACATAACTGAAATCAGTTTCTAATGGCAGAATAACTAGTCAGCAATGAATCTTTCTAGTGAGGGATATCCCCTGGAGTTGAAAGTTTTTGTTGAAAGCTCACCAGCTTCCCTCCACCTCAACATGGGTGGATCACTTGAGAGCTCACCAACCTCCCTCCACCTCAACATGGGTGGATCACTTGAGCTCACCAGCCTCCCTCCACCTCAACATGGGTGGATCACTTGAGCTCACCAGCCTCCCTCCACCTCAACATGGGTGGATCACTTGAGAGCTCACCAACCTCCCTCCACCTCAACATGGGTGGATCACTTGAGAGCTCACCAACCTCCCTCCACCTCAACATGGGTGGATCACTTGAGCTCACCAGCCTCCCTCCACCTCAACATGGGTGGATCACTTGAGAGCTCACCAACCTCCCCCCCCCACCTCAACATGGGTGGATGACTTGAGCTCACCTACCTCCCTCCACCTCAACATGGGTGGATCACTTGAGAGCTCACCAACCTCCCTCCAGTAGGGACACCAGCTGTTAAGCAATACGAAATCCGTAGATAATTTTACAGTTAAGTAAGTAAGTCCCATGACTGATGGTCGTAGGGGATCCCTAATGTTTCCATTTGAGCTTACTCGGGGCTTGTTTATACCTGGTGGGTCAGCGGAGGACTTTCTTAGCGTATCACTTATATTGTGGCTTTGCCTGGGCTCGATCCCACGCCCCTCAGCTTTGTGAGGCAATTTTACAGTTACTTATAGCAGAGTACACGCAGCTATATATGACAGGATGATGGTGATGAATATGTTGTAAAAATGATGACGATGAATGTGATGATGACTTTTACTGCGAGGTCGATGAATGTATTTTAAATCTCTTCAGACGGTAGTGCAGTTTCCTGGGACAACTCTTCTAATACTACTATATATTTAAAAACCCGCAAAGCAGTGAATCAACGAAAAGTAGCGCGGGATTACTGTATATGGAAATAAGCTTCCTCTTAGATGACATCACATATCTTTTTGTCAAATATTATAAAATGTGTCACGGTTCAACCGACAACACCATCTTAATTGAGTAGTCTTAGATGGTATGTGACATGGTGTCAGTTAATGGTAAATAATCTCTACTTCATAAGCTTTAAAAATGTCAACATCTTTCACTCAAAATCAAGGTTTATGTGATGCTTGTCATTAGCATTTGGAAGAATTAGAAGGTGATGAGCGTAGATGAAATAAAACCATTATAAGACCCCGCAATAATAATGAACACAATCCCATTTTAAGGACCCAATTACCATTTTGCCCCGTTCCAAAGCCAGGTTCAGATGGTCTGCCATGCCAATCGATCCCATTGCTCTTCCCTGCCAACTGATCCTCCTCATCAGGATCCTGAAATTGACAAATTAATTACTGTACTGTCAACTTAATTACCACAAAGTATCTAAAAATAACTACTCCTTCATGAAATAGCATGTGAGGCAAGAGAGTTAATGAGCACTTGGCAATCATATTCACAACAACAAAATATATTTCAAGAAACACACACACAAAATAACTACCAAATATATTTGTCAATTATAATGTCATCTAGATAATCCTTCTTGACTAAACAAATATTGGTGCTCAACATTGTCCAGGTTTTACAAAACTTTAGACCTAGGCCAGTTTAAGTCTAGTGAGGCAGCCATTCCTAGGGGGAGGAGGTACAAACTAAGTCAAACAAAAATCTTATTTAAAGGTGAAAAGATAGCTGTTGACTTGGCTATTAAATAGCAAGAAATAAGAGTGATGGAAAACATAAACAATAAACATATCTTTTTAAGTGTAGCTTAAAATCTGTATTTAACATTTTTCTATTGGTAAATGTAATTGATACAAGAAGTGATATCCACAGGTAGGTAGGATTCATTTCATATAGCTCATATATGCTATCTTCTATTTTCAGAATGAAGTATTTTCAAATTCGATGTCACTAAATATTTTAGTACTTGTAGATAAGTAAGAAGGTGTTTCTGTGCAAATACCTGCTACAATTTAATGAAGCATTTATAACTAAATCTTGAGTAAATGTTTGTAGTATTTTAAACATGAGAGAACTTTTATTTTATAGACAAGGTTTTAAAAAAATGAAATACAATTTTTTCAAGTAGGTTTAGGAAAATCTGCAATGTAACAGTACACATCAGCGGCTGGGATGGGTATCATCTTAATCAATGTCCACAAAATTTTCAAAAGTTTATATTTAAAAGTTAAAGATATTGAAATTTCATATAAATGGTGAAATACATTTTTTTAAAATCTCAGCTCTTACATGAGAATGGTGCCATCGATTGTTGTTGACACAAAGTGGTGTTGTCAGCCTGATGTTGTCAATGTTTTGTGTGCAGTGGATCCTATGTTCAGCATAGTACTGGAGCAGATCTTGAAATGTAGAGAACTTGAGTCTTTCTGATATAAAATAGTAGTATGCACCTTCATGTCTGGCGATGAACACCTTAGCGTGGCAGCTATCACCATCACTTGATATACTGTGGAGAGACAGAGAGGAAAAAATATGTTGTTTCATTCTGAGGCAGGCGGCTTTGATATCAAATCTGAAGTTATTAGCAAATAAATAGACAAAAACAAGATGAGTTATGGTTGGGGATATATATATTCCAAAGGGCTTAAACATTTAAACTGTTTCAAAGCCTGATTAAACATAATGCTCACTCATGGAAAACATGCTGGAGAATAATTCATTAATTTGTAGGCAAATTATATTGTAATTTTTTTTTTTTTTTTTTTTTTTTTTTTTTTTTTTTTTTTTTTTTTTTTTTTTTTTTTTTTTTTTTTTTTTTTTTTTTTTTTTTTTTTTTTTTTTTTTTTTTTTTTTTTTTTTTTTTTTTTTTTTTTTTTTTTTTTTTTTTTTTTTTTTTTTTTTTTTTTTTTTTTTTTTTTTTTTTTTTTTTTTTTTTTTTTTTTTTTTTTTTTTTTTTTTTTTTTTTTTTTTTTTTTTTTTTTTTTTTTTTTTTTTTTTTTTTTTTTTTTTTTTTTTTTTTTTTTTTTTTTTTTTTTTTTTTTTTTTTTTTTTTTTTTTATTTTTTTTTTTTTTTTTTTTTTTTTTTTTTTTTTTTTTTTTTTTTTTTTTTTTTTTTTTTTTTTTTTTTTTTTTTTTTTTTTTTTTTTTTTTTTTTTTTTTTTTTTTTTTTTTTTTTTTTTTTTTTTTTTTTTTTTTTTTTTTTTTTTTTTTTTTTTTTTTTTTTTTTTTTTTTTTTTTTTTTTTTTTTTTTTTTTTTTTTTTTTTTTTTTTTTTTTTTTTTTTTTTTTTTTTTTTTTTTTTTTTTTTTTTTTTTTTTTTTTTTTTTTTTTTTTTTTTTTTTTTTTTTTTTTTTTTTTTTTTTTTTTTTTTTTTTTTTTTTTTTTTTTTTTTTTTTTTTTTTTTTTTTTTTTTTTTTTTTTTTTTTTTTTTTTTTTTTTTTTTTTTTTTTTTTTTTTTTTTTTTTTTTTTTTTTTTTTTTTTTTTTTTTTTTTTTTTTTTTTTTTTTTTTTTTTTTTTTTTTTTTTTTTTTTTTTTTTTTTTTTTTTTTTTTTTTTTTTTTTTTTTTTTTTTTTTTTTTTTTTTTTTTTTTTTTTTTTTTTTTTTTTTTTTTTTTTTTTTTTTTTTTTTTTTTTTTTTTTTTTTTTTTTTTTTTTTTTTTTTTTTTTTTTTTTTTTTTTTTTTTTTTTTTTTTTTTTTTTTTTTTTTTTTTTTTTTTTTTTTTTTTTTTTTTTTTTTTTTTTTTTTTTTTTTTTTTTTTTTTTTTTTTTTTTTTTTTTTTTTTTTTTTTTTTTTTTTTTTTTTTTTTTTTTT